>JAHFWL010001305.1:0-83262 GCA_021292165.1 Shinisaurus crocodilurus | reverse complement strand
CCCACCCCCGCAAGGAACCCAAGGCGGCCTACATAATCTCCTCCCCTCCCACTTTATCCCACAACAACCCTGTGAGGTAGGTCAGGCTGAGAGTCAGTGACTGGCCCAAAGTCACCCAGTGAGTTTCATGGCCGAGTGGGGACTAGAACCTGGATCTCCCAGTCCAACACTCTAACCCACTACGCCACACTGGCTCTCAACAGCCTGCCCTGCACTATATACATGTGCACTAGAATCAAGAGGTGCTTCTGTTGCACTCACCTTATTCAGACATTTAGCTTTAAGAAACCTGGTTGAAACAAGAATTCTAGAGGACTTGGTACTCACTAAAAGGTATGTCTCAAATCTAGCCAAGCAACAATGACTCTTTAAGGCAGCTTTCCCCAACCTGGCGCCCTCCAGATGTGTTGGACTACATCTCCCAGCAAGGATGCTGTGAGTTGTAGTCCACACATTGGGGGGGGGGCAGGTTGGGGAAGTCTGCTCTAAGGAAGGTTCCGCAGAGCTTCCGTAATTTGTGGCTAAAGAGCCTAGCAGTCCCCGACGCAAATCTCATCTCTGCCATGAATTTATTAAGTGTTCTTAAATAAGCCACCCTCTCTCATCTCCCCTCTACAACACGGGAGCCGGTTTGCCATACGGACTAGAATAAGTTAGGATATACTGTATGTGACCCCATATAAATGGTATCATTATTACAAGAAAATAGATGGCAGCTGGTACATGGGTATCATAACCCGCGTATTCATTTGTGGCTGGGGCTCCCTTAAAACTAAAAGCTTTTGAGCAACTCTATTGCAAGCAAAAAAGACGACGGGCTAGCTACTCAGCAGCCGCACGTAGAGGAGAGGAATGGGGGGGGGGGAGCGGGCCTGATGTTCCAAGGGCCCCCATAGTGCACCGAAACGAAATCTCGCGAGAGCGGCAACCCGCCCGCAGAGACCGCCCGCCTCCTTCTTCAGCTCGGCCCTGATCAACGCAGATGTTACGCAGAACCACGGCCGCGCTACGCCAAGTAAACCAGGCCCGGCGGCCTCCCTCTCACCTTCTCTTCGGTGCAGGACACGATGATAGACGGGTACTTGCGGCTCAACCACCGAAAAAAGGCCGGAACCCCCATTGGCCGGCCCCACCGCTCGGATCCACCGAGCTTTCGGAGAAGTGACCGGCGACGGCGATGGAAAATTTCCGGGTCACTGGGTCATATTAGGCATGACGGGAAAAGGAAGAAGGCGGCTGCGTAAAGTCTTGAGTGTCGGGCGCCGAGGTCCACGTGACCAGTGACGTCGTGAGTCCCATTTTCGAACCTGGTAGAAGTGTCTGTGACGCATCGGAGGAAACGGAGTTTCTACAGCCGGGGCTTTTGTGTTTTGAGTGGCAGCTGTAACAGAGGGCTCTTACTGAAGTAGGAAAAGGACGGGAAAGCTCTCCTGCTTTTCTTGAGTACTCGTCAGTGATGCAGCCAGGTGATTTTAGACCATGGACTTAATGGTCTTACTGCCCCGCCCCCTTTTAGACGGCTTAAGAGCGCAATCCTATGCATGTTTAGACTAAAAAGTGTAGCAATCACTTCAGTTGTGATTAACACACAACTAACATTTTCTCTTTGGCTCCCAGCCACCATTCCATGCTTCACAACTGTTTCTACATGCCTGATGTTAGAACAGTAACAAAACTGTTCGCCAACCCGGATTTAAAAAAGAAAGAAGACTGAGCAGGAGCAGTTTTGCATTTTGAAATCACAGCACCATTTTTACTACAGGAATAAAATGGCGTCTGCTTTTGATGCCCTCATCACCTGTTGCTCTCTTGAGTGGTCATCGGGGGAGGGGCGGTGGCCCCGGACGCTCTTCCCTAGCTGATTCAGCCTCCCGTAAATTTAGCGAGGAGGAAGAACATTGTGGGGAAAAGATTTGAAGATCTTTTATGAGTGGGACAAGAAATGTCTCATCTAATATTTTAATTTATATTCAGTTTTGCCTGTTGAAAATAGCTTTGACTAAATCCACTAACTAGATTACCATCTTTCCATAACATCCAAATTTGGGCATACCCTATAGTTGATGTTATAATCCGCTTGTTTTTATGTATTCAGTGAAGGACCCCTAGCTAAGAGGTAGAGCACATGCTTTGCATGCTCAAGGTCATAGGTTCAATCCCTAGGTCTCCAATTAAAAGGATCAGATAGTTGGTGATGGGAAAGACTTGCTGGAGTGCTAGTGCCAGAATAAGACTCTAATGGGCTAGTCTGACCTCATTTAAGGCATCTTCCTATGTTCTTGCATTCCTTTGGGGGTGAGATATATATATATATAGAGAGAGAGAGAGATACAGTGGGCACATTCCAGCTATTCATCTTTTTATTTAAAGTCCTATTAATTTCAGTGGAAATAAATTTAAAACACACACTTATCTCCTCCACTGAATGAATGGGACTAATGCTGTAATCCTGAATACACACTAGATAGTAAATCCCATTAAACTCAGTATGGCTTTCTTCTGAGAAAACATGCTTAGTTTATAAATGTGCCCAAAGTTATAAAGGTGTAAAATCTGAGTTGACTTCAACTTCAAACATTATACAATGTGAAGAAATGGGAAAGATATGTGGGAAGACAGAAGAGCACTAATAGTTACTATAGTTGGACTACCTCTCATTTTGATCTGTGGTAAACACATTCTAAATTTTTAGTGAGATAGTGACCTGACTCACACATAATGCTAACCCATGGTTTATTTAACCAGTTGGGTTGTCGTGATCTGCAAACCCTGCCACACTAACAAATCATGGTTTGATAACTACAATAACCCAGAACGAACACATGGTTTGTTATTAGGTTCTGAATTCTGGTTTGTTTAAAGCATGGGTTATCATGTGTAAAACCCAGAACTGGGGGTTGTTCATGGTTTTTTTTCACCAGGCTACAGAAGTGGCAGGCAAGTGAGGTTAAAAAACACCCAGACGCTCTATGTGCCAGTACTACGTGCTGCAAAGGCAGTTGATACAGGGAGGGAGCAGGCAAAGGAGGAGGGAAGAAACAACCCAGGAGTGAGAAAACACCCAGTTCGTTTGATCATCTGCTAGACAAACCATGGGTAGGGCAACAACCATGGGTTAACTATGGGTTAAATAAACCTTGGGTGGTTATGTACAACCATGTCATGGAGAATGAAGATGATATTTCAGACTATATTCATACTGGAAGGTATGGGGAATCCTAGCATGTCTATTTATTGTGGAAGGGGTTATCTATAAAACTAGAAGCTTTTGAAAATAGCTTTTACAAACAAGATTGACCATAATGGCAAGAAATATTTAAAACTATTGAACTTTAAAGGTATAATTGATAAGTGCTTCATTTGAATTACTAGATTAGTACAGATACATTTTGTTGTCAAGATATATCACTTTCTCTCTGGTTGAGTGACTTGTCATGCAGCACAACCTAAAGATTACAAGTGACTCTTAATAAGGGACTCCAGCTTCTAACACAAGCTGTAATCCTAAACATACTTCCCAGGAAACAAGTCCTGTAGAACTCAGTGAGATTTTGGAGTAAACAATCTTCATGATATTGGCCCCTTTGGCACATAACAAGCCAATCATGGGTTAATTGTGGTGTCAGTCAGTCAGGCGATCACTCGTGACCGAGTAAGATTGTCTTCCAGGATAAATTTTTTTTTTTACAAAAAGGAGATTTTAAAAGGAGGAAAATTCTAAAGAAAATTGTGTAGACTCTAGCGATGGCTCCGTAAGTGACTGTGGAGGCCAATTCTAGATCCACACAGTTTCCCACAGTGAGGACACAGGTTACCAGATGGAAGATGGTCCTGTAAAGGATTCATTTGATGTGCTTTTCGCTTAGCACGTTTCTCCCTTTCACCTTTGCACTCGGGCTTCTTCAAAGTCCATAGAACCTTTGTGAAATGCCAACCTCCAGTTAGATCGTTCATGGGTCAGAGCTTCCCAGTTTTTGATGTTTATATTGTATTTTTTTAGATTAGCCTTAAGAACATCTTTAAACCTCTTATTATATTGACCACCGATATTCCGCTTTCCATCCTTGAGTTGGGAATAAAGTACGGTAACTGCTTTGGGAGACGGCAGTCAGGCATTCGAACAACATGACTGGCCCACTGAAGTTGGCGTTGAAGGATCATTTTTTCAATGCTAGTAGTCTTTGCTTCTTCCAGTACACTGACATTTGTTTGCCTATCTTCCCAAGTAATTAGCAGGATTTTCCGGAGGCAACGTTGATGAAATCTTTCAAGGAGTTGGAGGTGACGTTTATAGATAGTCCATGTTTCGCAGGCATACAATAAAGTTGCTAATACAATGGCTTCATAAACCAGTGTTTTGGTCTTCTTACAAATATCCTGATCCTCGAACACTCTGTGTTTCATTCGAGAAAACGCGGCACTTGCGGAGCTCAGACGATGCTGGATTTCACTGTCGATGTTAGCTGTAACAGAAAGATAGCTGCCAAGATAGAGAAAATGATCGACATTTTCCAGTATTGTCCCGCCAAGCTGGATAGATGGCATCACCAAAGGGTTAGCTTTCACTTGCTGATGAAGCACTTTGGTTTTTTTGATGTTAAGTGAGAGACCAAGTTTTCCGTATGCTTCTGCAAAAGCATTTAGGATAGTTTGGAGATCATCCTCTGAATGTGCGGAGACCACATTATCATCAGCATACTGAAGTTCCACAACGGAGGTTGTAATTACCTTACTTTTTGCTTTCAGCCTGCTGAGATTAAAAAGCTTTCCATCTGTTCGATATATAATTCCCACACCAGTGGGAAGTTTCCCCTCGACAAGATGTAAAATCATGGCAATGAAAATAGCAAATAATATTGGGGCAATAACACATCCCTGTTTAACACCTGATCCCACTTTAAATGGGGCACCATGAGAGCCGTTGTTGTCCAAGACCGTAGCCGTCATGTTGTCATGGAGAAGTCGCAAGATATTCACAAATTTATTGGGGCATCCAATTTTCATAAGGGTAGTCCAGAGAGCTGTT
Organism: Shinisaurus crocodilurus; assembly: GCA_021292165.1. Taxonomy (NCBI): domain Eukaryota; kingdom Metazoa; phylum Chordata; class Lepidosauria; order Squamata; family Shinisauridae; genus Shinisaurus; species Shinisaurus crocodilurus. Next base: position 78,236 of record JAHFWL010001305.1, on the reverse strand, counting down.
CAGTCTACAGTATCAAAGGCCTTAGCAAGATCAATAAATTCCATATAAAGGGGTTGATTTTGTTCCCGGCATTTTTCTCGGAGCTGACGTGCAGTAAAAATTGTGGTGTATGGCCACTGTGTGCCGCTGCTATTTTGAATATACAACCTCCAGTTGAAGGTTGCTCCGTGACATGCGAACCTGGACACTGGGCTAACCATGTGTTAAAGAACCCAGTTAACCTAAACTACTTGTAAGTTAACTTTGTATTGTTTAGCACATGATTTGCTGCCATTACGTGTGAACTGTATCATTATATGCTATGCTACTTTGTTGCAAATGAAGAGGTGGTGTCAGTACATTATATTTACTAGTTCTCCTCTCCAAGCTGGGCCTAGGTTATGAGGAGGGGCAGTGTGTTTCTGGGATGTCCTTTGAGAAGGAAAGAACAGGAAGAACACTAGCTATTGTATACATAGATGTTAACTAGTTATCTGTGCATGTCAGTGGCTTCTGAAGTAGTGTATTCACAGAATCTTTGAAACCCTTCATATTCCTCTGCTGGTGTGTCCTCTTAGCACACTGGTGGGTAGAAGGTAAGACTGGTGGTAGAACTGTAAACAGTTTTTTTCTAGAGCCTTGAATAGTTTGTTTTGTTTTTATAATTGCTTGTTTTTTGCTACTTTATTTCAAAGCCACAATCTACACCATTTCACAAATGAAAACGACAGTACTGTGATCATAATGCTTGTATTGTTACTCTAACAATTACTGACTGAGTGCACAGGCACATTACACAATGCTGAAAGCTTTTCTGCATCTGCCTCAAGTTATATTAATTTAATCTGAAATAACCTGTCTGGAACTGGCTTTTGAAGCAGGCATGGTTGTAAACTGACCATAACAAATCTCCTGTTTTAATGTAGGGAACTGTTTAGTCTCCCAGTAGACCTGTCTGTATGTATAGAATAACTAGCTCAAGCACATTCAGCAACATTTGCTATCTGGATAAGGTGGTTTGAATAGGTGGAAAGGAAGCTGAGCAGTGGCACTTTGTATTTATTCTTCCTTGGTTTTCTAATCACATGACTTAAAAGAAAAGTTTCTGCCTCTCTCTGTGTTAGAGATATATTTGAAAACCCACAACTGTCCTATATTATCTTAACAGTACAAAGTAAATCTCACCAGCTACACAGCATATGAAATGGCAAATGTCAGCCCTCATTCTTTCCAGAGCTCTAATTTAGTGAGGCTTAGGGCACAATCCTATGCATGTTTAGACAGAAAAAAATGGCATGGCTGGCTGGGGAATACTGGGAGTTGTAGGACTTTTTTCCTGTCTAAACATGCATATGATTGTGCCCTAAGCAGAGGAGGCTGAAAGCCTAAGAATAACAACTCTAGTGCATGCAGTTCTAATTTTAAAAAAGCATTCCCAAAGGCAATAGAACTGATTAATCAAGGATAGGTAACAGAAAACAGGGACAACTAGAGCACATGTGACACTAACAATTTATTAAGTAGTGTGATATCCACAGTTTTAAACGAGTACTTTGGTACTTCTGAACTGCTGCTATATCGCAAGTATCATGCCAAAATTCCCAGTTTTGTCAGTAAAACAGTTTCATCAGTCTCAACATCAGGAGTGGAAAAAGAATCCAAGCTAGTACTATTTGTTTTATTATCCAGAGCCTAATCATTTTCAGATATCCATGGTTCCTCAGATCAGTTTTTGGCTACTGGGCCTACTGAAATAGGTAGGACCTAGTGGAAGACCGACAACCTGGTCTTCTGCGTGGGTTCAATGCTAAGGGGGTAGCGAGTCCTGGGGCGGCCTTCTCCGAGATCCCCAGCGACTATCACCCTTAGCCCAGAACAAAGGGATAACTTATAGCCACAGAAGTATCTTTTAGAAAACAAGTTTATTTACAACATTACCTTCACAAACCCAGACACACGCCAGCAATACAGCTTATCAGTACAGTACAAAGTAGCAAGCAAGAAGTCTTAAGGACACTGTGATTTCAGGGCTCTCAGCAAGTTAGTTCAGCTCGGGTCCCAGCAGAGGCCCGGTCAACCGCACGCTGCTAGCTGGGTTCCCGGCGGAGGCCCGGTCTACCCAAGCGGCTAGCTGGGTTCCCGGCGGAGGCCCGGTCTACCCAAGCGGCTTGTGAGTGATTTCAGCTTGGTTTCCCGGAGGTCCGGTCAACCCAAGCGACCAGTGATTTCAGCTAGCTGGAGCGTGCCGGGTGCGGCTACCTGGGGTTGCCGATCCTTCGTTCCCTTACCCCAGGCATGGGGCAAGATTGCTGATCAGGTCCACAACAACCCAGTTCCCTTGCGCAGGGTGTTTTATACCTTGGTGTTTCAGGTAGCCCCTCCCTCCGGTGGGTTGACACTCTGCCTGAGGGGCGGCCTTTTGGGTCAGGTGGGGTGACGCCCTCCCCCCGTGGGATGGGGTCCCTTTGAAGCCACTTGCTTAATGGTCCCATCCTATGGTGTTGAGTGGCCATTTCTTAGGGGTGCCGAAGTGTCTGCTCTGGAGAGGTATTCAAGTCTTATGTAGATGGGGCTGATATGCGAGAGCATTGACAAACCTGGGGATGCTTCCTGCCTTCCCCCCTGGGGTGATTCTATGCAGATGTTGTTTGTCCCTTTTGTCATCTGTGGAGACTGGCTGTCTTCCCCCCCCTGGGTCTCCTTCCCCCCTCCTTGGTGAGTGTGTGTGTGTCAGGCAGGGGGCTTAGGTTGGCTTTCTCCACAGACCTAAATTGGCTAGATTGCAAATTGCAGTCAAAAGTGGAAGAGCTTCCCTCATAATGAGAGAGCCTGACAGCAGGAACTGCACAGGCCTGACTTTTGTAGGACATCAGGTATTCTGCCCTTTCTCTGCAGAATGACTCCAGTAACTGAATGGAAGGAGCAAATGTGCAGCAGTTCCTAGCTGCTTTGTGGCAGAATAATTATTGCTTCCAGTCATAGGGTTAGTACAACCTCTGATCATAATCTAACCACAGTAACATCTCACCAAGACACTCCACACAATTGTTGCTCCTGGAAAAAAATTATTCTCTTCCCCTCAGCTCTGACCACAATGACCCTATGCTGCCCAATCCATCTTGCTTTCCCCCACACAAAGGCTCTGGCAAAATCTCTTTACAGAGCTCTAAATGTCGGTCTGGACGTGTCCAAATTTTGCAAATATTTAAACACGATCTTGGGAGAGAACAGATTATAAAATATAAACAAATAAATTATGGTGAAGAAAAGCTTACGTCCCCCTGTCCTGCCTTGCCAAATACATGTAAATCAGTGTAATCCCAGCCAGAGGCTGAGAATCTCCTGTGAATGTACATAGTTTCTCTTGATGGCTCTGGGTTGCCTCAGAGTCTATGACGTATTTGCATGCAAATTTCCCCCAAGCACTCTAGGTATGGTCAGGAATTCACCCTTCTGACACCTAGGACCCCCCTCCCCTGCCTAGCCCAGACGAAATTAACCTGATTGGCCAAGTGACAGTGAGGCTATCAAGGGCAGGGGCAGGAGAAAATCGATACAGTCAGCCGTGGCTTCTGAGTTTTGTTATTGTTCTGGACACGAGGAAGCATAGAGCAAGGGACTGTGGCTGAGGCAAGTCCCGGGAAGAACAACCCCCAAACTAATGTGTAAGTGCCTGGGTACACTAGCGTGAGATTTAGCTTTGTTGTTTTATAGCTCTGACTGTGTGTAATAAAGGTATTCCATTCTGTCAATTTCACTTCCCTTATCTCCCCACCTAATTTGTAACTGACTAACCCAAAATAAACAAGGAGGGCAGAATCTAGACTGACTGTTTGCAGCCTCTGTAATTTTAATGTTATATTTTTTCTTGTAAAATCCATGTATTCCATGTAAAATCAACCAATGAATTTATCTGACCGTCACCGATTTTGAAAAAACTTAAGTGAACTTGTTGGGTCTGCTGAGAAAATATGCTGCTCCAAAAATTAAGAGTTCTGGGACAAAAACTTTTGGCGATATGGCAATCAAAATTATGAAGAAAAATGTTAATGTTTGTGTGTTGGACAACATTAAAATCACATTAATTTCAGTTCTACAGAAGTTAGAAAGTTAATTTTGGTGTTGTTGGAAAGCCTTTGAAATGGTCTTTCATTTGATATGTAACATAAGTGGTTTTTTGGAATAAATATATATTCAAGGTCAAATAGTAATATTTGACCTTGAATTCTGCAAAAACTAAAAAAAAAATCCCCATGATTTTTGTTTTACTATTTCATCTGACAGTGCTTAATACATGTACCAATTTTCAAAATGGGGTTCTTAACAGAAAGCGAGTTATATCTTTTGGGGTGCTCTGTGTGTATGCGTCATAGTTCATATGAATTGCTATCTCACTGTACGTATCTTAAGAAAATATGCATTATCACTTAGGTTTTGAATAAAACATTGTGCACAAGTACAAACTACCCTGTCATAATTGTGTAGTTCTAAATTAGGTATTCTTCACAATAGCATATTTCTGACATTTTGTGTAGAATAATGATACTTCCTCTGGGTGGTCATTCTGGTATGAAAGCAATCAAAGAATAATTCTTTCTCTTTCTCTCTCTCTCTCTTTAATCATTAATTTTTATTTTTTTTCTTCCTTTTTAAATTCTATTTTATTTTATGTTGTTTCCTGTTCAGCTGAAGAAAAGAGTCAGTGGTTTTATGTTGTTTTGTTTTGTTTTTTAAAAACAGAGACCGGAATGAAGTAAATGGTTGGAGTTCGTAGGCGGTAGTCTCAACCTCCCCACCCCCTTCAAAGGCTCCAGAAGCTGTGTGTGGGGAGATTATCCCTGGGATAAGAGAGGGGGGAATGGAATTAAATGTGTGGGTGGGGGGTGGGGGGTTGTGGTGATATTTAGGTTTAAGCACAGGGACCAAAGTTTTTTGAGCAACAATATAATAAGATGGACCCTAAGTTAAGAGTTTCAACATTGAATGTCAAAGGTCTGGGATCTATTCTGAAAAGAAGACAGATTGAAGCACTTCTAAATAAAGATAAGGCGGACATAATATTTCTACAAGAAACACATCAATCAAAAGAGGGAGTAAACGAACTTAAACTAAGATGGTCTATGATATATGAGAAAGCATATGGTTCCACCAAGTCAAGAGGTGTGGCAATTATTATTTCTAAAAAATGTGGTTTTATTGTGAGTAAAGTCAAAAAGGATACTAGGGGGAGATATATAATGGTATATGGGGCATTAGGAAGGGAAGAATATATATTAGTTAATGTATATGCCCCAAATGTAAATCAAGCAGAATTTTACCAAGAAGTATTAAAGGAAATGGGTACAAAACAAAATGAGTTAGTTATTATACCTGGTGATTTCAACATGGTGATGGACAAAAAGATAGATAGGTCTAATCCCACGGTAGAAGAGAGGAAAAATAATATAACTGTATTAAATACAGTAATTAACAAAGAGGGAATGGTAGATGTATGGAGGGGTGTAAAAGGAGATGAAGAAGTTATACATATTATTCACCTGTCACAATTTTTTTTTCTAGGATTGACTATATATTTGTTTCTAAAAATCTGACTTCAAGAGTAATGAACATGGAAATTGGTATTATAAAAGTGTCGGATCATGCAATACATAATATGGATGTTAAGATAAATAAGGATTATAAAGAAGCTAAAAGATGGAAGTTGAATGGTAATATTTTCAAGTACAAACATATAAGAGACAAGATAGAGAAGGAATTAAGAGAGATTTGGGAGATTAATGATACAGGAGTTTGTAGCGATGCAGTAGTTTGGGACACAATGAAAGCTGTTATGAGGGGTATTAGTATAAGAGAAGGATGCATATTAAGGAAACAACAGGAGGCATTTAATAAAAAGCTTGAAGAGGAGATAAGGGAGTTAGAAGCTAAATTTCTAAAGGAAAGGGGAAAGCAGATTTATGCAGAACTACAAGCTAAGAGGAAAGAGTTAGAAAATAAAGATATTGAAAGGACATAGAGAACTTGATTTATATGAAAAGATCTTACTTTGAAAATAGTAACAAGAATTCTAAAATGTTAGCTAGATCCACACACAAAAAACGGGGGGGGGGAATATAGTTGGAATAATAAAGGATAAAAAGGGAGAGGACATTAATTTCATGAAGGAAAAATTAAAAAAATTCATGAATTTTATTCAGAATTATATAAAGCAGGAATAGGTGATGAAGATAGGATTAAAGAATATATAGAAAAACATATGAAAATGAGAATACAAGAAGAAGATAGAGAGACGATGGAGCAACCATTCTCAGATTTGGAGATAGATTTTGCTATAAATAAATTAAAAGAGGGCAAGACCCCAGGAATAGATGGATTAGGGGTGGAATATTACAAGGTTTTTAAACATATGTTAATTCAAGGTTGAAGGTATTATATAATAATATAATGGAAGGGGGAGAAATTCCCCCCTCATGGAAACAATCTATGATTATAGTAATTCCAAAACCAGGAAAGGATTTAACAGAACCAGACTCGTATAGACCCATTCGTTAATAAATCAAGACGCAAAATTATTCACTGCAATACTAGCGAGACGAATGAATAGGTTTATGAGTAAATATGTAGGGGTGGACCAATGCGGATTTATTGCAGGTCAGCAAATGGCCGATTTAACTAGAAGAGTATTAAATATAATATATAGTATAAAGAAAAATAATGTTAAAGCGGGAGTATTAGCATTAGATATTTTCAAGGCCATTGATTGTGTGGAATGGCCTACGTTAAAAATGATAATAAAAATACGAGGTTTGGAACAAGATTTAAAGGAGTAATTAATCAACTATATGCTCATAATATTACAAATGTAGTGGTAAATGATGGTATTACAGAACAAAGTTCCTTAGACCGAGGAACTAGACAAGGATGTCCCCTTTCCCCTATTTTGTTTGCATTAGTGATGGAAATATTAGCAAATGTAGTAAGAGAAGATAGAAATATTTAATAGGGATGGGGGTAGGAGATCAAACTAAAATAAATCTATTTGCAGATGATACTTTATTAACAATTAAAAATCCTATTGAAACAATGGATAGGTTGAAGAACCACTTGAAAGAATTTGGAGGAATAACTGGGCTTCAGATGAATTGGGGTAAATCTAAGATTTTATTGTTTAATTATAGTAAAAAAGAGGAGAGTGAAATGTTAAAGAAAAAATATAACATTAAAATTACAAATGTAATTAAATATTTAGGAATAGAAATTACACAAGATATTGATAAAGTAGGAGAACAAAATTTTAGAAAGTTAAAGACAGAGGTTAAAAAATAAAATAGAGGAGTATAAAAAAATTGGACTTTCACGGTTTGGTAGAATAGCGTTGGTAAAAATGAAGATATTGCCTAAAATAAATTTTTTGTTTAGGATGTTACTAGTAAAGATTACAGAAAAAGAAATTAAAGATTGGCAATTAATTATTAATGAATATTGTAATGGAAGGAAAAGATCAAGGATTAATAAATACAGTTGGTATAAAGCGCAAAAAAATAGGTGGTTTAGGTCTTCCTAATATAAAGTGGTATTATTTAGCCAACCAAGTAACACATATTTTGGATATTATAGCAGGGAAAGACAAAATGTGGTTGGAATTAGAATCACGAGAATTAGGAAACATGATGGTGAATATATTATTTAAGAAAAATATAAATATTATAAAAGGACTAGAAAATCCCTTTTTGAGGAGTATGTTAGAGAGTTGGAATAGTACGAGGAAAATTTTTACACCAGAGGTATCCCCATTAACTCCGGTAGTGGTCATGGAGAACTTTCCAGAAAATGTAAGACATAATAGAAGCTATACTAAGGAGAAAAACGGTGATTAAATTAATGGATTGGGTGGAAAAATTGAAGACTAGAGAACATATAATAGAAATAGTAGGAAGAGGGAGAATTTCACGGTTAAATTCAATGCAATTAGAACTGTGGTTAAAGAAGTGGAGGACAAGAATGGACAGTGAAAGAGAACTAACCAATTTTGAAAAGACAGTTTTGACTAGGGAAGCTATAGAAGGTAATGTTTCAACAAGAGGCACAACAAAAGTTTTATATACGATGTTACAAAAAGAAGAAGAGTATAAAGATTCTCTTAAAGTGTTATGGGATAATGAATTTGATGAGGAAATATCGAAACAAAGTTGGAAAAATATTTGGGATATTGTAAGAGTTATGTCAACTAGGATAAAAGAGAACTTTTATAAAGTGGTATGGAGATGGTATTTAACTCCAGTAAGATTAAATCGGATAGATAACAATTGCTCCGCATTGTGTTGGAGAGGATGTAATGTAAAAGGTACATATGCCCACATGTGGTGGAGCTGTAAAAATGTTCTGGAATTTTGGCAGAAAGTATTTGCAGAAATATCAGAAATAATTGGAATGGAATTAGAAGTCTGCCCAAAATTAGCATTGTTAACAATTACAGAAAAGTTAGTTTGTTTAAAAAATACAAAAGAATTGATTGTGACTTTGTTAACAGCAGCTAAATTAATGATAGCTAGGAATTGGAAGGTTCAACAAGTCTTTTCAATTACTGAATGGTATAAAGAGGTATGGGATATTGCGCTAAATGATAAATTAACTTGTAATATCAAGTGTCAAAAAGGACAATTGGAGAAAGACACTTTTGTGAACATTTGGGGTAAATTTTTGGATTATGTGTTGGTGAAGGGGAAGGGGAACAAACCTTGTCAAGATTTGTTATATTTTTGGAATATAGAATAATATTTTATATATATATATATAAATTTTTGGGGGAAGAAATATAACTTGGTCCCAAGAGGTGGGGGGTGCACAATGTTTATGTTGTATTTTTATTTGTTGTATTCATTAGTAGTTGTAAGATTTGAAAAAAATTAATAAAATATTTTAAAAAAAAGAAGAATATTTCCAACTGAAAGCAAATTGCTTAAGATTTGGTGAACTTGTTCTGCTTATTAAAAAATAAGTTGCAGGGCCTATTGTTTTCAGAAGAATGAGGTTTAAAATATGTACTTTAAAAAAGGTACTCACCAGTATGCTTGGGGAAAACATGTTCATTTTATTTTTTTAAATTTACCGAAGTTTGACGTTGAATAATGACAAAAACCTCCTTTTGTTTTAAATAACGTTTTAACATCCCTGGAAACATGTACTAACTCGATTTCAAAATGGGAATCTTACTAGCATAGTTATTTTGATTTACTTTGATGTGGGCTTGAAAAACCATTATTGTGCATATAGATGAGATTTTCCATTTTACTTTTATATATGCTGATCAGATTACCTTCCAGGTAAGTATGCCAAGGTCGACTGAGGCCAGAGGTTCGAATGGCTCAGCTGTTAGTGCCTTAAGGACTACCAACAGGATCCACGACGGAACTATCAAGCAGGACGGGGGAAGGAGATTCCTAGCCCCCTTCATGAATTGGCGTACTAGAGGCTGAACAAATAAGGATCCCCTGAGAATTGGGTGGTGATAGGCCAAAAAAGCAGCGAGGTAGACTTTAAAGTCAGTTTATTACGGTCATAGACCAGCAGGAAAACAAGTAAAACAACAGATTAAAATAGCTATTAAAATAGTAATAGTAAAAAACAATTAAAACACAATTAAATAGATACTAAAATTAAAACAGTCAAACACAATGGAACACAATTACAATTTGCAGAACAAGAGGTTAAAATATCTATTAGAATTGAAAACAAACACAATTACAATATTTATAAAATATTTATAAAAACAATCCAATTTAAGCAGGAATACAAGTCGCATATCAAAAATACAGAATGTAATAAATATATCAATAATATAGTCTCTTTCAGAAGCATGCTATCCTTGATTTACCATCATCTTCCTACAACGGATAGCAGATGCACAAAAGCGTGCTATGTTATAAGTGACTTGGGGATTCCAATCTGATAATAAATATTTTAGATAGAATACCTCAGATCTTCCTGGTTTTTGGAAAGAATAGGGGTAATAAAGTCTCTTCAGAGGTCACAATAAAAAGAACAGTGAAATAATACGTGAGCTTCCGTTTCCACTCTTCCCAAATTGCATGGGCATAGCTGCTCTTGAACGGGAACCTTATTATATCTGCCTTCCAAGAGGGCAGAAGGTAAAACATTTAATCTAACTAGCATAAAGGCTCTCCTATATTTAGGAATTAACAGATTTGACATATAATTTGACATTGTAAATGCGCCTATGTAATCCTGATAATTGGGATAGTGATCAATCAACCTCAAGTGGTTTTGGAATTCAGTATCTCTAATCCGCTGTATAATGGTTGCTTTAGCTTTAGTATACCCCAGCATTTGTAAGGCATCAGCTGAAAAGCTTAAATACTGTAGTTTTGCAGTCAATGACCTTTTCCATTTAGATTGGAATGTATCTGTCAAGGTCAGCGGGGCAAGAGCTACAGGACAGAACATCATCTTTAGCCATAGATTCATCTTATATATCAGCATTCGTGCCTCCATAGTAAGTTGTCCTGCCTCTAACCGTAAGATTGTATTAGGCACACAGGTGGGAACTCCTAGTATTGCTCTCAGAAACTTTGTTTGTACAACCTCAAAAGGGGCATAGTCCCCAGTTACACATATTTGACAGCCATACAACATCTGCGAGATTACTTTAGCAGTAAAAACTTGCATGGCTGCAGGAATGTATTGGCCACCTTTAGTATAGAAAAAGGAGAGAAGTGCTCTAGTGCTCCTAGAAGCATTTGCAGTTGCATACTTAATTTGGGTCTTCCACAAGCCTGATGATTGAAAGGTTACACCAAGATATTTATAGGAAGTAACCTGCTCGATTTGGTGTCCATTAATTTGCCAGCGATACTTGGTCCTTTTTCTATTAAAGATTAGGACCTTAGTTTTTGTGTAATTTATTGTCAACAATTCATCTTTACAGTAGGAAGCTAAGACGCTTAAAAGTTGCCTCAAGCCTATGCTAGACAATGATAGAAGCACTGCATCATCAGCATATAGAAGAATTTGCATTGGTCTATTTGCCAATTTGGGAGTGTGTGAATTTACCTTTTTCAGAGTCTGAGCCAAATAATTAATATAGAAGTTAAACAGAATGGGGGCCAAGATACATCCCTGCCTTACTCCATTATGAGTGGGTATTAATCCTGTTAGATGGCCCGCACGATTGCATCTGACCTTCAAGTAAGTATTTTCATAGAGACTACGCATCAATACAAGTAATCTCCTATCGATGTTAGTAGACTCAAGCTTATCCCATAACTTCTTTCTGGGAATTGAGTCAAAAGCAGATTTAAAGTCAATGAATGCAACATGCAGGCCCTCTTTAGTTGTTAATGCATACTTTTCAGCAATATGTTGAAGGACTAATCCTTGGTCAACTGTAGATCGCTCCACTCTGAATCTTGCTTGTTCATCGTCAAGGATGTTTTCTTGTTCTATCCAGTCTGATAATTTTGCATGCAGATGAGAGGCATATAATTTGCTGATTACACTCAGTAAACTAATTGGTCTGTAGTTTGCTGGATCATATCTTTCTCCTTTTTATAAATTGGAATGATAATGGATAGGCCCAAATCTTGAGGGATGTATGTCGTCTGATCAATACATGTAAATAAAGTTGCTAATATAGGAGCCCACCAATCTATATTTGCTTTTATTAGTTCGGGAGGTATATTGTCGCACCCAGGTGCTTTACCTGATTTTAATTTAAGAATAAGGTGACGGATTTCTTGAGAAGTAACCTGGGGCCAATTTGGTAGATTATGTTGATTTTAGGTTATTCTTGGTGATTTTCTCCCGATGCAAAAATGGCACTGAAATATGCTTCCCAGGAGTTTGGAGAGATAAAATAGTCCATGTTTACTGTTGTTTTTGGCCAATTGCTTGAAACCACTTGCCAAAAAGTTGTGGCATCTTTCTCTCTTGCTGCTTTTCTTAAGGTTTGCCATGTAAGTCTCATAGCCTGCCTCTTTTTTATTTTAATTAATGCTTTATAAGATCTCTTCCGTATGAACCATTCAGGAGGCAGTGTTGACAGGTTTTGCTCTCTGTACAACTGATATTTTCCCACTAGGAGTTTTTTCATTGTGATACATTCGTGGTCAAACCAGTACTTAGATTTTTTAATATATGATTTTGGTGGAACATTAGATTTCAAATGGTTTTGGAGGAGCAAAATTATGCCTTGGAACATAGAAAAGACAGTTGTTGGAGTGTCCGCAGTTATCAGTGCTTCTCTATACTGAAGGTTGTCTTCATAATACAGTATCTCCGTTATATTTTTACTTAATGTGTTTGTCTATTTTTACTCGTGTAAATCTCTTCTCAGCCTCTAAGTTTGGCATCCATACACAATCTGTATGAACATGCTGAGTATCGAGTTTTAAAGTTAAGACTAGAGATAGATTATCACTCTTGAGGCGTTTACTCACGCTACAGCTGAGTATAGCATTTAGCAAGTTGTACGAGGTGGTGAAGTAATCAATTGTAGAGGCTCCCATTCCCGAAAAAAAGGTAAATTCACCATCTCTATCGCCTTTGATACTTCCATTTAAAACTACCAAATCAAATCTATTTACCAATTGCATTAAATAAAGGCCAGCACAATTGCAGCCCTTATCTTTTGACTGCCTAGTTGGTATAGCATGTGCCTCCTCTTGTTCCGGTGGATTTTGATGGAAATGTGAATACGGTATGGAATCCATTTGCCCTATTCTGGCATTGAAATCTCCTGCCATGATGATGCAAGATTCAGGATACAGAGATGTTAGTTCAGAAATGTATTCTTCTAGTTTTAACCAGTTATTCTTAATTTGTTGTTTGAGGCGCAGGGGGAGGGGGGGAGGTATACGTTGATTATCAATAGGCTGATTGACTTAAGATGTATGACCAGGGCAGATGCTAGGTTTAATAAAGAAGTAAGTCTAACAATATTTGCCCGAATACTAGTCGAGATCAACACAGCCAGGCCTCCTTTTGGGCCTCCCCCCCCCCCCGGAGGCTGGGTTTTGCATCTAAGGAGTACGCAGAGAAACCATTCATAACCAGACTCTCTTTGGCCCAGGTCTCTTGTAGCAATACGATGTCATGCTTATTTAGAAACTCTTGGAAAGTTGAATCCTCAGCTTTGTGTTGCCAACCGGCTATATTCCATGACAGAAGCGTCAATGTTTGTTTTTGTTGGCCTAATTTTTCTTGGCATATTTTTTGTCATGTCAGGGTGGGTGGAGACTCTATGTCCATCGAGGGTCTCAAATGATTTGGAATCACTTTCTCATCTTGTAGAATCATATTTTGAGTTATGTGATCCATTTTTTGGCCATAGTGCCCATCTGTATTTTGCAATGCATGGTCCAAATCTCCCTGCTGCTTGACGAATTTTATTTTTTTTTGTAATTTTTTTTTTATTTTAAATTTTAGAATCCATAAAAACAAAATACCAAGAACAAGACAAAACAAAAACCAAAGAAGCATACACTACAAAAACAAAACAACATTAAACTAAAAAGTACTTCTGATTTCTCCACAACCAAGTATAAGTAACATCAGATATTCTATATAATGATTATAAAGGAATTCCTTCCTTTTTCCCCTTAAACAAACAAAAAAATCAAACGAAAGATTTCCCCCCCTCTTATTCATCAACCTCACAAGTTCACAAAACCTTGAAACCTTACAGCAATTTACTCCTAAGCACATATAATAATCCTTCTAGTTAAACAATATTCAATATTTCTATTTATGTTTAATAAAAATCTCTCTATCTTCTTTCCCTCCATTTATAAACAGACAACCTAGCTTTTATTTTATTTTTAAAATAGTTTCACATTTCCACATTACTTCTCATCTCCAATTCTATTCCATATTTAGTTGGTTCCTTTCCATTAGTTATGCTCTATGCTATATTTCATCTAGACTCAATACATTTTTACCAATAACAACCACCTCAAACTGGAAGTTCTCCTTTTCTCTCAAAGGGGTTCCTCTCACTAGCCCCTACTGGTTCAGATCTATATATATTTTCTTTGGATCACTATCATCAATCCATTTTGGTTTATCCCATCTGAATTTCTCTCACCAATCCATTTGGGAAGCTGAACTTACTTCTTTCATAAGAACCTCCCACTTCCCCCGATATTCAACAATTATCATAATATAAGTCCAACCATTTATTCCATCAAATAATCAGCAAACCATTTTTATCTTAACACAGGTCAAACCATTTATCCCATCCAATAATCAGCAAATCATTTTCCCCGATCAAACACAGTATTCATGATGTGCATCTTTTTCAGGCTCATGCTCCAGAAAAGACTCCCCCCCCCCATGTGAGCCTCCCTAGCTATCTTCCTCCAAGTAGCCCAGCAGCGATCAACTTTCCAGTTCTCCCTGGATGGTATCTCTAAAGTGTCTTCACTGTCCGTTTTACTGGCATCCCTCCCTTTTCTGCTGTCTCTCTTCAAAGGTCCAGTTGTTATCTCTCCCAGTATATCATTCTTCGCCTCGTCCTCCCTGCTCTGCACTTCCGACCTCACCAGTCCCCCCAACAGTTTATTTTGGAAAGTTTGAAACAGTTCCATCAGCTCTCCGGCCAATTGCAGCAGTAAATCATAAGTAGCCATCTTGTCTGTGACGCAGTTAGAATTTACAGCTACTTTAAACTCTTCCAGAATTCAAAGTAAAAGGAATTACAGTACCTCTTTCTTTCTCGTTTCAAAACACATTTGTTGATCTTCCCATTATGAAGTTTTAAAGCACATTTTCTTTTTAGTATTCCAGATGAGGGTATTTAATCCTGATTGTGGATAAAATTCCTCTTTATTACCAATTGTCAATAAATCTTTAAGAAATGGAGTTGTCGTTCTTCAGGTTCTTAAAAAAAAAGAACTCCAAACGCGGCGGTGAGCAATGATGGCTTCTCCCACACTCTACCCCTCCCCGAGAGAATCTGCAGAAGCGCAAGCAACTGCAAAAAAAAACTCACAGAGGGCAATTAAGAGCTATACTGGGAATCACTCTTAGATCATCCTCTTGTTCCGAGGAGATTAAGCAGCCAAGATAACCTCTTGACTGGATTTCTCGCCGCTTTGGTCTCCCTCGATTTCAAGAGATTTCAAGGGAGCTTCAGTCCGACATTAAGCTCCACCCGGAAGTCCGCTGCTTGACGAATTTTTGGAGGGCCTTATCATTAGTTCTCACTAATTCTTCCAGGTGCATGATTTTTTCCACATCTGGGCTTGGTCTGCTGACATTTGAGATTACTTTGGTTGTTGCTTATCAGCCGTGACTGGCTGTGCACATCCTGCAAAAGGTATCTGTATGGCGAGGGCCAGCTCCTCAGCAAGACTTTTACATACAGTTTCCTCTGTTGGTACTTGAGTATTCCCTTTATAAGTCATAGTCCAATCCAAAATAGAATTTGGGGAGTTTAAAATCCCCTCCTCAGCTCCACTAACAGACCCTTTGTTTCGAAGAACTGAGTAATCTTTGCTTGTTTTTTACGTTTAACCTGGAGGAGGTCGCCATCATCAGGCACAATTCCCAAAGTCTTATAGTCCTTTCTGGTAAGCACCATATCACTTATTTTGAGTTCCAACTATTTACTCCCAAAACAATGAATACAAGCATTCAAACAACTCAGATAATTAGTAATTAAATGCTTGCAACTGGCTGCTACTTGGCATTGCTCGTCCTCCTTGCGTCGAGAATGGTTGACTCCCATTTATTCGCATGATTGTAAGCACCGTTTGTTTGAAAAAATTGTCCTTGAGAAACACTGTAGGCAAGACAAGATGTTCAAAATTGTTCAGAGAGCCTTTCGATAAATACTAGGGTAAAATTTGCCAGCTCAAAATAGTCAGAATAGATAAAAAGAAACAGCGACTAGAAATACATTACGGAGCTCAAAGCAGAAGCAGCCTTCCTTGTCACCATCTTTGCTCGACCGCGAGGTAGACTTTCATGGATGACAGTTTAAGTCCTCGCTGCATCAAAAGTTGAAGACAGTCTAGGATGCATGGAATGCCAGAGGAGGATGGATCCAAACCTTTGGAGCAGGTGAACAGAGGAGAAGCCTGCCCACTTCTCGCATAGGAGTGACGAGTGGAGGGCTTTCGAGCCACATCGAGGACTGTCTGAACCCGAGGAGGCAGCAGGTTGATCGGATCCATCACTGAAGGCGGCAAGTGGTCAGGCAAAGAATTTTGAGGTCCAGGTGGAGGATCCAATCCCGGTCCTGAGAGAGGAGAGTCCGAGATGGGGGAATATGGAAATAGTTTCCTACACAGCGGTGGAGTAACGGAGTGAACCAAGGCTGACGGGGCCACCATGGGGCGATCAAGATGCAGTCTGTGCAATCTGCTTGGATCTTGGCAAGGACCTTGGTCAGGAGTGGAAAGGGGGGAAACATGTAGAAGAAGGCCCCTGTCCAGCGGTGTTGGAATGCATTTCCCATGGAAGCCCGTCCGAGGCCCACTGCTGCAAAACCGGGGGCAAGTTGTAGCACCGCTGAATTGAGCTCCCATTCATGGGACTGAAAGGTCACACGACCGAGAGCATCGGCGAGGGCATTGTCTTTGTCCGCAATGTGGATGGAAGAGAGCACAATATTCCTGGATATAGTCCAGCCGAAAAGGCGGCGGGTAAGGCCATAAGTTTGGGTGACCTCGTCTTGCCCTGTCTGTTTATGTACGCGACAGCTGTAGTATTGTCTGTCACGACTTGGGCTTTTTGCCCGACAAGGTCTCTCTCTAATGCCTGCAAAACCCTGGAAATGGCCAGGAACTCCAAATAGTTTATGTGGAAGTAACTCTCCTGGCGTGTCCATCATCCTTGGACCATCATCCCTCGACAATGCGCTCCCCAACCGAGGAGGGAGGTATCTGTGGTGAGGGTCCTCATGTGCAACTGTTCTCAGAAAGGCAGACCATGTTGAAGGTGGGATTTCTTTTGCCACCGAAGTAGGGAGCCGCGAACCTCGGGACGGAGACATAGGTCCAGGATTGGGCGAAGCCCGCCATCCTTCTTCAGTACGAGAAAGTAACGGGAATAAAGTCTGTGGCGTAGGTCTTGTAGCGAGACCGGTCAAATGGCCCCCTTGGAAAGGAGAGTGGCCACTTCTTCCCGTAGAGCTGGAGATGGCCAAGTAATGCAGACACTGGAGAAGGGAGGCAGGGCATTGAACTCAATCTTGTAGCCATGCTGGACGATCTTCAGGACCCAAGTGTCTGATGTTATAGACCTCCACATCTGTAGGAATGGGCGAAGACGATGGCCAAATTGGAGGATTGTAGATAATGGTGGAGAGCCGGATGTGGTGGCTGTGGGCGGCATGAGAGAGACCGGTGAGAAGTCAAAGGCACCGCTTTCCAGAGTAGTCCCCTCTCTTACGGGAGCCCTGGTACTGAGACTGGGAGTAAGAACATCTCGGTGGCGGAGGCTGCTGATGGCAAGAAGGGAGAAATGAAGGCTGCGGATGGTACCATTTCTTCTGTTTTGGCAGCTGAGAGGCAGGGTACTGAGACTGTCCCATTTTCTTGGCCGTGGTCCAGGCCTTCTGTACAGAGTCCATGGCCTCGTCGGCCTTGGCATTAAATAGTCCCTCACCATCAAAGGGAAGGTCTTCTATCCTTGAGCGAGCCTCCTGATTCAGGGCAGCAGAGCGTAGCCAGGCATGGCACCTGAGCGCCACCGAACCAACCATGGCTTTAGCATGGCAGATGGCTTGGGTGACGGGCAGTGTTAATTTGCTGCCTAGCAAGTCTGGTGGCTTCCGTCTGGAAGACATAGCCTAGTTCTTTTCAGTCCTCGGGGAGGTAGTCACACATGGCCCCAATTTTCTCCCAAAGGAAGAGTTGGTAGCGGGCCATGGTGGCTTGGTAGTTGGCAACCTTCAACCAGAGGGAGGCGGAAGAGTAAGCTCTGCGGCCCATGAGGTCCAAGCAACGGCCTTCCTTATCTACCAGTGCAGAGTGTTGGCAACGAGAACAGCTTTGTGTGGACTCTACAGTGATGGAGTTGGGCTTAGGGTGGAGGGAAAAGGATGGAGTGTCCTGATCCTGCACCCTATACATCTTCTTCAGGCGCTTGGATTTAGGAGGCATGGAAGAGGGATTCTTCCATGCAGCCTTCACCGTGTGGAGTAGAGTCGGGAGGAAAGGGATCGTGATCTTCAGTGTATATGGCATCGAACACCAGATCCCTTATCCTCTCTTCCTCCTGCTTGTTTGGTAATCCCTAGGACAGTGTTCTTCAACCTGTGGGTTGCGACCCCCTTGGGAGTTGCGAAGGCTCTCAGTCTGGGCAGGGCAGGGCGGGGCCGCTTTGGGAAGCAGTTGTCGGCGCGGGCCACATGGTGAGCCGGCGAGGCACCCAGCAGGTCCTGGAGTGATGCTGGCTGCAGCTGCCCCTGCAGCGACTTGAGCATGTCCAGTTCCCCCTGGTGGGCGGCCTGCAATACCTGTTCCAGGGCCATGGCTGCTGCCTCTGACGACAGCAGCCCTGCCCGCTGTTCAGCACACGCGGGAAGCCATGCAAGGTGCCCCACCCACCTTATTTTGGGCCGGGGGGGGGGAGACGGTCTTCTTCACCTCTTGCCTCGCACCTGAGGCCGCCTCTCCGTCTCCTTCCACACTTGGTCTTGGATGGGGCGTCTGCTTAGCCCGGAGTGCACGGGGGCGTCCCTCTCCTTTTCTGCCTGCCCCTCTAACTGCGCCTCTCCAGAAGCCTGAGTGCCTGCCGGGACGGTGGCGAGGTTCCACTGCGTAGTGCCGGCCCGTTGAGGCTGCTCGCACCAATTCCAGCTGCGACGCCTGCCAAGCTCGAAGTGGCAGAGATCCAATCTCTTGGCCGGGCTGTCAACTTTCCACTCCTCCCTCCGCCTCGGAGCAGCAACAGCCTTGGGGGTGCCCTTTTGTCCCTCCCTAAGACTGCCAGCTGCGCCCCTTGACAGCACTGGTGCTCGAGGTGAGAAAGGGTGGGGGGTTTAAGGGGGGGTGTTGATCTCTTGACTGTGTGTTGCACACAGTTATCTCTATTTAAGAGTGCTCCTGTCTTCCTGTGAATCAGGGGCTCATGGGAACCGGGGTCTAATGCCAAAGGAAACTTTATTTATTTATTTATTTATTATATTTATCAATCGCCCATCTGGCCGGTCACCCGGCCACCCTGGGCGATGTACAATTAAAATACAGTAAAACACAATAAAATATAATAATTAAAACAATATAAAAAATTCTCATTAAAAACCTAACCCACCCCATATTCCCGCCTGAACAGCCATGTTTTTAATGCACGGCGGAAGGTCATCACGGAGGGGGCATGGCGAAGGTCACTAGGGAGGGAGTTCCATAATGTGGGGGCCGCCACAGAGAAGGCCCTCTTCCTAGTCCCCACCAGCCTGGCTGCTCTGGCTGATGGAATAAGGAGAAGGCCGTCTGTGGCAGACCTTGTTGAGCGGCCTACTTGATGTTGCTGGAGGCGCTTTGATTTTCAGCTTAATTATATGAGGCAGGGAGGGGCAATTTTCCTACAGGACGGAAAGAGAGAGATGTTGGAGGGCGGGGGAGAGAAAAAGTCGAGATGGGACATTTAGAGACAGACAGCAAACTAGTTGTAATTTGGGGCTACTGATTTGAAAAGATCTGGGGTGGGGTGCAAACAAATGCATGTATTTATTTGAGCATATATTTGAAGTGATTTGGATGAGAAGTTAATTGCGGGCTTTGCCTTCTGTGAAATTTAATTAAATCCTTGTAATTCTATATCTACATGTATACATAGATATAAATTAGCATATGCAAATTTTATGCAGGGTGCTGTTGCATTCATGTCCTGTTTGTGGGATCCTGTGGGCAGTTGGTTGGCCACTTTGTGAACAGAGTGCTGGACTAGATGGACCCTTGGTCTGATCCAGCATCAGGGCTCTTCTTATGTTCACTTAACTAGGAGTAAGTCCCATTGGACTTTATGGGGCAAACTTCTTTCCACCCTGGCTGCAACGGGGGTGGAGGGGGAAGGGGATCAGAGCATAAATTTCCAACTCCAAGGTCGGATCTGTCTCCAACCTTGGATCTGGGAATACAAAGTATCCTTTGGCCCCCCGAGATGCTGTCTAGGGGCCATAGAGAGCCAGTGTGGCGTAGTGGTTAGAGTGTTGGACTGGGACTCAGGAGATCCGGGTTCTAGTCCCCGCTTGGCCATGAAACTCACTGGGTGACTTTGGGCCAGTCACTGCCTCTCAGCCTAACCTACCTCACAGGGTTGTTGTGAGGATAAAATGGAGAGGAGGAGGAGGATTATGTAAGCCGCCTTGGGTTCCTTGCAGGAAAAAAGGCGGGGTATAAATATAATAAATAAATAAATAGGGTCACTCCCTGAATTATTTATTATTTTATCTTGTTTTTATATTAGATGCACACTCTGGTAAGAGGAAGGACTTAGGTGCGATCTAATTCCTGTTTTGCCTGTTTTAAGACAGCTTTGCCCAGTCTGGTGCCCTCCAGATGTGTCAGACTACAACTCCCAGCATGCCCCAATCAGCCATGTTGGGAGTTGTAGTCCAACACATCTGGGGGGCACCAGATTGGGGAAGCCTGTTTTAATAGTCTATATATGACCCTATTAAAATGCAAATTTATGCAAATGTGGTGGGGGTCTCCAGTTACTTTGCTATTGTAAAAGGGGGTTGTGACTCGAAAAAGGTTGGGGAACACTGCCCTAGGGACTGAGCCATCCGACATACTTGCTCGGAGAAGTGTCCCATATCCTCCGATGGCGAGTTGGGGTCTTTGGAAGCCGGCCATCACTTCTGGGGAGGAGATGGAAGGTGCAAGGGAGGAGATGGAAGACGACTTCGAGTAGTAGTCTTTGGGGGAGGAAGCCCTGGAGGATCGAGTGACTCGAAGAGGGTCTGTCGTTGGAGCAGGAGCTGGTGCTGATGGAGCATCATGCCTTGGTACCGAGGTAGATGATGGTGATGGCTCCAGTACCGAGGGAGTTGGCTGGCGTCGAATTGGCCGTTGGCCTCTCGGAGGAGGCGGCAGTGGCTGGTGTTGTGGACTAGGCGGTCTGTCGAGAGAGGCTGACAGTTCTTGGTGGAAACGCGGTGGGACATAGAGGGATCCTGATGCCCACGGAACCACCAGTATTCCCAATAGTACCATGGTCTAGATGGAAAGGACCACTCTGATCTCCCCTCCCAATCCGAAAGTGGAGAGCGGGACCGGTATCAATGGCCGTAGGGGCTCTGGCTGCTCTCTCTCCGGCGAGTCTCCGGCCGGTGGGCTCATGGAGACGGTTGGAGCTCCCCTTGTTTGGGGGGAGATCAGTATCAAGGCGACGGAGAACAGTCTCGAAGTTGTTCCAGAGGAGGAGAGTCCCATATTTCACCCTCTGATACCGAGGAGATTGGTACCAAGACGATCGAGATCGCGGCTGGCACCGGTTTGGAAGGGGAGGCGGTCGGTGTCCGAGCCCTTTAGGGAGGTGGAGACTTCTCCCTCAGAGTCGGAGCGTTTTTGCTCCTTCTTCTTCACGCTGACTGAGCTGTATTGGGCCTTTTTGGCCAGTTTTCTGGCTGTCAGGATGGACAGCAAACAGTCCGGAGTCAGGGGGTCTCTCCCTGTCGCCAGGGTCTGACCCAGAGGAGACAGTGGTACTGGTTGTAGTGAAGAAGGAGTTTCCGTTATTGGAGCTGGTTGATCAACAGCCGCCAACGCCTTTTTCTCGATCGGCACGGTTCCTCCTGGCCTGTTTTGTGAAGGATTGGCAGTGGGGGCACGAGTCAACTTTGTGCCCCTCACCAAGACAAAACAGGCACGGGGAGTGGCCATCCGTGGGAGGCAGTTTGCTGCCACAGCGGACACATTTGTGGAATGGGGCCTTGGTGGCCATTCGTTCCGGGAGGATTGTCACCAAGAGAGGTGAAGAGAAAATTAAAGTAAATAAAATGGCAATGGGTAGAAATGCTTTAGAGGAAATGGTGAGAAAAATAAAAGAAACTACGAGTAAACTTCAGTGCTGTGGTCAAAGGACACAGAGAATGCTCTCCAAGGCAACCACAAAGGCGGTCGAAGAGGAACTGAAGAAGTGGGTGGGAACCCACTAGTAGCATGCGCAATAGGACGGTGGGGGAGGGGTTTCTGCCTAAATTCCTCAGCTATAGAAGCTTCCTGAAACAGGCTCCGCACAGGCACAGAGCCCATATGTATGATGCACAGAGACCGCGATGAAGAAACCTGGTTCTACTTCCTGATCCGGTGTAAAGCACCTCACAGACTACAGTGTACAGCTGGCAGGCTGCATTCAGCTTGGTGGGTTACAAATTTGCAGGCCTCTCCTAATGTATTTCTGATCCTGAAGGCAGTCCTGCTATACTATTGCTTGGTTCTTCCTAAATAAGCTCCTGTCACACACCTGGATATTCATAATAATAAACATTGGTATAGTGCAGTGATGGCGAACCTATGGCACGGGTGCCACAGCTGGCACACAGGGACCTCTCTGTGGGCACTCGAGCCATTGGTCACCAGATCGTGAAAAGACTGTCCCCTTCTGCAAAACACTAATGATCTTGTTCTTTCTCACAGTGTGGAACAGAATGATTTTATTCTAGAATTCCTGTTACAGAATTCTTTTCTACGTTGTTATCACATTTAAAAGATTTTGAAGAATGATGCACAGAGCATGGCTTGGATGTAAAGCCCTAGCAGTTGACCCGAGTGCTGCATGTGTTGCTCTCAAACTAACAGAGTATGAGCCAAGGTTTGACAAATTATCAGCATGCATGCAATAGCAAAAATCACATTAATTGTGCAAAAGCATGCCCAATGCAAACTTTTACCTAATGCAGTGTTTGCAGTCCAAGACATAAAGTGTTTAAAATGTGTTAAGCACGTTTAGTTTTCTTGTTTATCTTGCTCATCCTAGTACAGGTTGACTTTTACTTTTACTAATCTGACATGTGTAGAAGCAGGGAAAGGACACAGAGTAAAGCTTGCCCCATACAATTTCAGTCTGGCATATAATCATATTACAAGTTGAGAATCCCTTATCCAAAAGTACATGTGCCTAATTATTTAAAAAGTTTGTATAAATTCCCTTCAGGCTATGTGTACAATGTAGTACTATAATACTTTTTTGAGTTGATTTTTTTTTCCAACAAAAAACTGTTTGTATCATTGAAAGCTCTGTTATTGTGTTTTTCTTTTAAGACAAAAGATGTTCATTAGTTCGGACAACTGTATGAGTTGTTTTTCTAAAACTAAAACCTCGGTATTCAGGTTCAATTGCAGTGTTGGCACTTTGAAATAAATAAGTTGGTTTTGTGTTGCAGTTTGGGCACTCGGGCTCAAAAAGGTTCGCCATCACTGGTATAGTGCTTTCAAGTGTTCAAAGTGGTTTACATACATTATCTGCTTGCAATCCTTACAGCAAACCTATAATGTCAGTCACTATTACACACACACCCGCCGCCCCCATATTGCAGATGGGGGAGCTGAGAATGAGAAAGAGCGGCTTGCCTACGACAAGCTAGTGACAGGGTTTGCACGACATGCGAAGCCACCGTGGCTTTGCGTGTCATGTAAACCTGGGATGGTTTTGTCAGGGTGGCCACTGGGGGCTTGGGGAGGCGACAGATGGGGATGAGCCATGCTCTGATCGGTCTTCTCTAGAGGAGACCAATCAAAGTGCGGCTTATTCCCCCCCCCCCCGCCTGCCGCTGCAGTTGCCAGGTGGCTGCGGTGGCAGGCAGGTGGGGGGGCATGCTCTGCTTGTCCACCATCCCTACCCCGCCCAGCAGCCCAATCCCAGGAGAGAGAGGCTGCTCACGAGCAACTCCTCCCTGCTGGGATCAGCCATGTCCCTGCTGTCCCCACCCGCCATTTTGGACTGGCGGTGAAAAGGCTCCCACCTCCACAGCCAGCCCTTTTGACTGGGTACGGTGGCGGACAGCAGACATTGCTTCAGCCTACTCACGAGTAGGCTGAAGCGATGGCCACTCCCCTTCCCCCCCACTGCTGACAAATGGCGGCAGGGGGGGGGAAATGCTCCCACAGGGTCCCCTGGGGTACCCACAGGAGGATCGAGGAGGGAGGAGGCACCCCGATGTGCCTGATTGTCAGGCGCATCGGGGATAGGATGGCTTCTAAGCCACACTGCGTAGCTTGCTACATAGTGTGGCTTAGCATGCTGTGCAAACCCTCTTAGTGAGTTCACAGCAGAGACAAGATTCCAACAGGGACTTCCTGATTCACAGCTCAGTTTCTTAGCCACTATACTAAACCTGCTTTCTGGATGGACAGCTGTGCCTTATTGCGAGAATTGAGCCAGTGTCCTGAATTTCCCAGACTGTCTTATGATTCAGTGAACAGCCTGCAAGAAGCAAAGCACCATGGCTGCCAATTAACTGCTGGGGCAAAACCTCCCTTTCCAGACTGAGAAGATTCTACTAGTTTCAAAGCTGCAAAATTTATTAACAATCCTTATAGATTTCAAAATATAAATCAAGAACACCACAGAGATCAGCACTTTAAAAATATGATAGTAATCGGAGTTTCTTCAAGCAAATTGCCAAGGACACATTTTATTGGAGAACAGGCATGACAACAAAAGCTACTGTACAAGATAATGTTCTGTGGTGAGGCACGTATATAGAAATGTAATTTCTAAAATAATATGGCTTACTCCTACATCCTAATTGCCAAGTAAGGGTCAAATTAGATGTTATGTTATTCACCCATATATTGTGTGAAATTTTAAATAATTAGCAGCCATTGGAGGGAAGCATGATATAAACTGGGATGGTGGGAGGGGTAGGGTTTAACTCTTTGTCCCCACTGCATTCTTAATCTGCACCCCCCGCTCCACAGCTGCTATTTGCATTGGGAAGGAAACTCTCATTCCCACCGCCCCATGGATGTCAAAGAAGTGCTTATAAGGGCAAGGATTACCAGTAAGTCTTAGGCTTCACAAGTTGGAACTATGCTTTATATCTGTGCACAAACTCACATTTGGAACCCTGCATGGGAGAAAAACAGCCCAAAGGGATGATTTGAAGTGGAAAAGTGGTCAGCAGAAAAGGGTACATAAACACGCTAACAACTCCTCTGCTCCAAGTTGCCCCCTCCCGAAGCTTTCCCTATGGAAAGCTGCCATTGTGCTTTTTGTCACGTGTGTGTAACGTTAGGTCCTCAGTCATAGAAGTCATCTTCATTTGAGCAATGCACCTGAGGACGCAGAGCTGCTTCAATATCAGAGTTGCTGTCATCAGAATCACCCCAGAAGGCTGGATTAGGAAAATAGGGGGTGGGAGAGGAGAAAGAGACAACAAAACATTTATCTTCTGGATAACTAATATTACTTATGCTATACCACTCTGCACTCTGTGGTGTTCAGGTGCTTGTGGAAGCCTTCCCTTCCTCCAACAACAGGATGCCATGCCCTGCCTGTCCCAAAGATGTGGTGATGACTACTGGCTGGCTCTAATGGCAAAATAGAGCCTACACACACTCACTCCCAACCCTTCTGGTCTTGCTTCTGGACTTCTCAGAAGTGTCTGGCCACTGGTAGAAACAAGATGCTGGACTATATGAATCCTTGGTCTGATCCAGCTCTTACATTCTTACAAAACTTGCTTGGGGGAGTGGGGAGCGAGTTGGCATCCCTATTTACTTCAGTCATTACAAATGACGG
This sequence comes from Shinisaurus crocodilurus, assembly GCA_021292165.1. Lineage (NCBI taxonomy): Eukaryota > Metazoa > Chordata > Lepidosauria > Squamata > Shinisauridae > Shinisaurus > Shinisaurus crocodilurus. The sequence continues at coordinate 52,541 of JAHFWL010001305.1, read as the reverse complement.
TATACTTACCTTTGGATTTTATTGTAGATACCATTCCCTTTTGGATTTCATCCCTATAAAATATATTTTTAAAAATGGGTTAGCAAACACACATTTACATCAGTGTTTCTCTGATTGTACTCAGACATACTTGGATAGAGTTGTGAAACAGAACATATGGAGGGTGAGAACAACTATAACCTTCTAAGGGAACAATCGCATGCATGTTTGGACAGAAAAGTCCTACAACCCATGCTGGCAGGGGCATGCTGGGAGCTATAGGGCTTTTTTGTGTCTAAACTTGCATAGGATTGCACCCTAAGAGTAGTGAGCCAGCTTAAAAGTGCCTTCACCATGTTTAGTACATATTTACCTTTTTCTATACCAGTGCAAGCGAGCTCTCTTTAAAAAAAAAAGCATGTTTCTGCAAGTTTTCAGCATGGCTCAGTTTCAACCAAGGACAAAAACTAAAGGATGCTTACTGTGAAGGATGCTTATTGGTTAGTGTTTATAACATTACTAATGTACCTCCCCAGTCCAATTCCAGAGCAGTTTTGCCATTGTTTAGATTTTTAAAAATAAGATGAACATGTAGATGTCTAAATGTATACTTCACACACACACACACACACACACACCTATTATATATTTTATTAGACATAAACACAGCATATGACATGCCAGTATAAGGCAAGTTGGAAAGTCAACACAGGAAAAGGACTTGCTATGAACAATATTAAAACATTCCATGTCTTCACCTTGAACAGGAATCATAAGCCGGTAAATAGAACTGTATAAAGGGCTTTGAAATTTACTTACAGTTGCTAAGTTATGGCCCTGAATGTCCTTGCTAAACATACCTGGGCTTTTGAAAAGTCAACCATCTAGATTCTAAAAGAAGAAAATTCTATTTTCTAGAACTCAACGGGTTCCCATAGCTGCACCCCTAGTCCTATGTAAATGTTAAAAGCTTTCAGCTGCTTTTGATCTACCTTGATGCAAATACAGTCACCATTTTGTTCTGCTAAATGAATGCTCTTGTGTTTTGAGCATCACAGACTCTTTTGAATCTGCTAAACAAGCTGGAATCATTTTGATCTTTTGTGTGTTGCATATGTATTGTGTTGCTGTGAAATAATCTCACAAGGGGCAACGAAGTAAGAGAATGATCACAAGTAAGAGTCTTGTGATAAAGGACCAAAAAAATGGACCTCCAATCTATTTTAATGGGGGTGATCTAACAGAAGAAATATGATATTTTCCAAGAGAGGCTTGTCTGAACACTGCGTGCTGGTTTATAAGCCAACCTGGTGTGGCTTATAAACCACCCTGCTAACCCATGGTTTGCATTAGGGTTAAGAAAACCCTAGTAGGTTTAACATGTTGTCTGAACCCAGACGACAGGCTAACCCACTGAGAAGCCAAAAAGGCAAGGAGCCCCTTGGCAAGAGTGGCAAAAAAGGGCTGCCGCTCTTGCCACAGGGCTAGCAAAGGGTGCTTTCCACTCCCCAACTTTTTTTTAAAATGTAAAAGAAATAGTTAGCAATGGGCTACAAAGTTCCAATTCGGCATGGACACTTGTCTGAATGGACACAATGTCCATGCCAAATTGGAACTTTGTAGCCCACTGCTACCTATTTCTTTTACATTAAAAAAAAACTTGTAACCAACTGTAAGAAACGCTTTTAAGCCTGCCTGAATGAAACTGCATAATCTGAGTGAGTAAATGTTACTTTTAACTTTTACAAGACTGTGTCTCTGATTATTGTTCTGAGGGAGAGAAAAGGGGGCAAAACCAGGGAAATCCAGTCTGCCTTAAAGCATCCTGGATTACCAAATGCTAACTGGCTAACACTAGCCAAATCTAAGCTTCTTTTAAGCTGGAAAGGGACTGTACTCTGCTGATCTCACTAACGTGAGATAGGAAGGATATTACTCCACAATATATCCTCTCCTAGTATCTTTTTCAAGTCCCAACAAGAGATAACAGGGGGATTCCCCTCCCCAAGCCCCCTGAAGGCTACTAGAGACTTGAGGAGAGAAATTCCCCTGTTATCTCTAATCAATGATCGGAGATAACAGGGATTTCCCTTAGCATGTTGCTCATCCTTCCAATTGGGGGGGCTAGCAGCATGCTCAGTGCTTTGTATGTGCCACACATTCCTCCACTGGGTATGACATGGAGCAGGCAAAGCAGCCCGAACATGAAGCTCCAGCTAGCGCTCTAGTTGGCACTTTGTGTTGAGGCGATGACATAATGGGACATGGTATTACAATGATGTAATGGGGCGTTACATCATCCAGCCCATGGAGAGGACCCCTGGTCTAACTGTTAGACTGATGCTACATTGCCAGCAAAACCTTCTCCCGAAACACAGTATGTACTTCCTAGTCAGCCTGCATATATTTCCAATCGCATATGTGATCAGAAAGCCATTTCTCCCATCAGCTCCTATTTTCAGTGTTATCAGAATGCTATGGGTTAATCTGGCATACATGAGTACACACACATACACGAGGCAGAAGAGGGTATGTTCCACAAAAGAGGGGTGGTCCAGAGATTAAGAGTTGGCCTACAGCATCTGGAGAGCCAGATGACTCCGAGGGCCACATGAAAATAGGCCCCAGGTTTCCCAATCCATGATCTAGACAATCCTGCCTTTAGATAAGTCAACTGAACTGAATAGTCTTCTAGTCCCCTCCTGTTTGTGGCCCTATAGAAATATTCATTCACTGATATGGGGTGGCTGCTATCCAGCCATTATTTTATTTATTTTATTACATTTATACCCCACCTTTTTTCCTGCAAGAAACTCAAGGTGACTTACATAATCCTCCTCTCTCCATTTTATCCTCACAACAACCCTGTGAGGTAGGTTAGGCTGAGAGGCAGTGACTGGCCCAAAGTCACCCAGTGAGTTTCATTATCCTCCTTCCAACTAGAATCAGACACCATTAAGAGATTTATAAGCCACCTTAAAAATGTTTGTAAAGCAGAGATTAAAGATGGTGAATAGCAAGACCAATAATAACAAAAAGAGCACTAAAATCCTACCATTTCAAGACAGCCATTCTACCATGAAAGCTAAAAGCAAAGCCACTAAGAACAATATACAACTACAACCCTACCCCCTTAATTAAAAACAATCTAAAATAAAAATGTTTTTAGGGTCCACCTAAAAGAAAACAGGGAGGAAGCTAATAATAACTCCCAGAAGAAGGAGTTCAAAAAATATGGAGCCAACACCAAAAAGGCCTTGACTTTCATGACATCCTAGCTAAGTACCCACCACCACCCACCACTCAGTACACATGCAGGGTTCCAAGGCTGATCTTCATGCTTGGGCAGGTTCATATTGGTGTAGGTCCTTTAAGGAACTTGGTCCCACACTGTTAAGGGCTTTAAAGGTCAATAACAGTATTGTGAATTGGGCCTAGAAAAAAATAGGTAGTCAGAGCACCTGATGTAGAAGTGGTGTTATATCATCAGAACACAGCCCCTGTTAGCATCAGCACCAACTGAAGCTTTTGAACCATCTTCAAAGGCAGAATTACATAAAGCACGTCAATAGTCTGGTCTGGACGTAACCAGGGCATGAGTAACTAAGGCAAGATCTGCTGTATTCAGACAGGTCTGCAGCTGGCTTATCAGCCTAAAATGATAAAAGGCACTTCTAGTCACTACCACCACCTGCGCTTCCACAGACAGCGCCAAATCTAGGAGGTCCCCCAAGCTATGAATTTGGCTTTTCAGAGGGAGTGCAACCCTATTCAGAATCAGTTAAACATCTCTGTCCAGAACAATTGGCTTCCCTACCCATAATACCCCCATTTTGACTGAATTAAGTTTAAGCTTGTTCACCCCATCCATCCCAAAACTGCCTCCAGACACCTGTTCAAGAGTTTCACAGCCTCCCTGGGACTAGTAAATGAAACGAGAAGTAGAATTCTGTGCAATCTGCATACTGATGACATTGTAACCCAGTCACTGCCTGACTGTCATAATTTGGAAAGCAAATTGGACAAGAGGCACTAAATGATGCTAAATAAGAATTGAATTCCCTCAGTGTCTGTGGTTTGGGGTTACAGGTAGCAGCTATATCCAGTTAGATTCTAAACTGATAGCAATTATATGTCCAAATGAAATAAGCTATTTGTGGAGAAAAAGCCAGGCCAGGTACACACACACCGCACCGCTACTGCCACCGTGACCTCCGCCTAAGGCAGAGGCAGCCCAGTTCATTTGCATCAGCCTACACTTGCATTCACCTCAATGGGACACATCTACATACCCCCCAGTGGCTTCCCCTGACAGCCTCATGAAGAGCTGTAAATCATCCTCAAGCAGGGAGGGGACCAGGATACCCCCCCCCCCCCGGCAGTCTCAAAGAGCTGCCAAGAACTCTCAAGCACCCAGGGGCACCGAGGTCCTGGCAGGAGGAACCGGTTCTTCCTGTCAACAGGAAGGGAGGGGGGAGCAAAGGAGGAGGTAAAAGAGGGGCACCAAGCCTCAGTAAGGTTGTTGGGTGTTGGGTGCAGGACTGCATGGACCGTCCACGACTTCGGTCGGGACAACAGAACACAACCCCAGGTAATGCACCCATAATGGCTGGAAATCGGCAAGGCTCTCAGCAACGCGCTTTCTAGGAAATAAGGTAATCTGAGGTCAACCTTGTCTCTGCCTGAATGCTATGCAATATCTCAGTGTTCTCCAACCTTGGGTCCCCAGATGTTTTTGGCCTACAACTCCCAGCATACCGCAGCCAGCATAGCTGGGTGGGGCATGCTGGGAGTTGTAGGCCAAAAACATCTGGGGACCCAAGGTTGGAGAACACTGCTATCTGAATGTGTATTGACACTTGCACGCTTCACTGAGTTTTATGGATTTCCCTGTGTTTATGGTGGAGTGCTTATCTCAGGGGTCCTCAAACTTTTTAAACAGGGGGCCAGTTCATTGTCCCTCAGACTATTGGGGGGCCGGACTATAGTTTGAAAAAAATATGAACAAATGGATCAAGTAAAAAAAAAAGGACCCGGGTCCTTTTTTTTTACTTGATAGGGGTGAATTTTTTTCCCCTTAAATGGGAAGTTATTTTATTTATTTATTTATTTATTTATCTATTTCATTTTTATACCGCCCAATAGCCGAAGCTCTCTGGGCAGTTTACAGCAATTAACAAGACAGTCCCTGCCCACAGGCTTACAATCTAAAAAGACACGACACACAAGGAAAAAGGAATGGGGAGGGAAGAAGGGGGAATATTAATGAATACGCCTGGCAGGGTTGGTGGTATTTACATATATAGTTGCACAATTGTTTCATGCCTAACACGAATATACTTTTGTTTTTGCCATCACACAAATGAGCATACTCTGCTTCAATCCAAAGTAGCATTTTTGAAACGTTAGAAATCTGACTTAGCTACATCAGCTCATACATAAGAGGTAAAACACCACCACAAATGTTTCCATATTGCAAATATTCATACTTTCCAAGTCAATTTAAAAGACGAGATTAACCAAATTTAATACAAAAGATGTGACTGAAGCCCTTTTGGTGTCATTAATGGAAAGCAACCCAAGAACAGATTATGTGTAATTCTCACCCATACATTTTGCCATACATAAACATTCTGTGCAGACACTGAGAAACCATGGCTAATCGCAAAACACAGGCACATGTGTCACACAGAACGATCTACTACTACATAATCTAACCTACCTCACAGGGTTGTTGTGAGGATAAAATAGAGAGGAGGAGGAGGATTATGTAAGCTGCCTTGGGTTCCTTGCAGGAAAAAAGGCGGGGTATAAATATAATAAATGAATAATTGCCCTATTCCCAACAAAGAAGTGCTGGAAGAAGCCCTTAGTGACGCTTCCGTCTTTTTGTAAAGCAAAGTCCTTCTCTCCCCTCCCCCCACAGTTTGGGAAGGCTCTCATTTTTCAAAGTAGCTTGGAAACAAGAGTGGGAATAAGCGATCTGTGGCTGGGAAAAGAGAAAATACGAACAATGAGTGGAAACCCTTTGGAAAGGCACAGATGACAGGCAAATTTGGACTCTCCACCTACCTACCTATACCTGCCTTCCCACCCTCTTGTTCTAACAGGCCCGGCCGGCTCCTCAGCCCCGCCTTTTGTTTCAGCTCTGCCGCGTCCCTCTCAATTGGAGAGCAGAAAAGGAGAATGGAAGAAACCGGCTCACCTTCGCACTCTGTCAGTCAGCAGACGGACTTCCAGGCCCCAGAACCCAACGGCCACATTCACAACTCAGCTGAGAACGGTGGCAGCGGCAGCAGCCACGAGAGGCTCGACAGCGTCCCCTCCCAGCATTCCCCCACACCGGCTCGCCTCTCCCTTCCGCCTATTCCTCCCGCTCCTCCTTTCTTTATTCGCCGCTGCCGCCAGGCCCCATTTCTAGGCCTGACCCAGCCTCTCCCCCCCCCCATGAGCACCAACGCCTGCAGCGTAGCTCCTGAGGGGCGGTCGATGACTTTGATGGCGTTGAGCGCTGGGTGGTAACAGAGGCTGCAGAGTCCGTCGGCATCGCAATGCAGGCAGCCGCCCTGTAGCAGTAGCCACTCACACTGGCACTGGCGCCGAGGAACAAGACGTTCCCCGGCCTCCTCTGCCGCCATCGCGCAGGACAAGAGGCCCGGCGGAGCCGCTCAGTGACGGACCCGAGAAGAGCCACCGCGCACCGCCGCCACAAGTCAGCATCTGGGTCCAGAGAAAGGGGGAGGGAAAAGGGGAGAGAGGGAATCAGAGAGAGAGAAAGGGAGAGAGCTGAGTGTCAGCAGGAAAAGTGAGGAAACTATGTAATTATGCCGGATGCGGAACGCCGGCAAAAGAATCGACGCTTGAAGCGAAAGAGTTAAAAAAAAGTCTGCTTCTGCTGATTGGCCGCCGGACCGGATAAAAAGGCAAGGCGGGCCGGATGTGGCCCGCGGGCCTTAGTTTGAAGACCCCTGGCTTATCTGTTTGTTTGATACCTTCATTAAGCATACTATAAACAAGCCTCGTATTTTGTCAATTTCACTCTCTCATTCAGCATCTGTTGTAGCAGTTGCATTCTAAGTGTCCGGGGGCGGGAACCGCTTAAAGGGAGTTTTCTCAGCTCTGGTTAACCCGTTAACTCCCGAACTCATGCAAAGGACCGGCGGCGGTCCTTCACACTATTATTATTATCATCCCAAGATCTCTGCTATAAAGACTTACAAAGAATTGCCACTTCTGTTGTTAGGTGGGCGCACAGATAATGGATACAAATCTAAAGAGGTGCACACCAAAATGGTACCATATCACCAGAACATTTCATAGCAATCATTAAGTGTGGAGAAAAAGCCTGAGTTCACTGCTGAACCCTGACACATTTAACCCTGACAGGTTTCCCCCTTTTTCCCGCTGTCATCCCTCTGTCTGCATAATCCCCACCCGGGGCACAGGAGACACAATTCTGGGCAGACCAGTTACACATCTGCCACATCTGCATACATTCAATGGGACACATTTACACTTCCCTCAAGGAAGAGCATGAGATTCCAGAGGTGGGGAGGCGCAGTCTCAAAGAGCTGTGAAATACCCCAAAGTACCCAGGAGATGCCAGCACCTGAAAGGCGCCACCACCCCTTGGGGTGGGACCAGCCCCCTGGTCATCAAGGGTGGGGAGGGGGAAAGGGAGGGTAGAAAAGATACGTGCCAAAGAACCAAGGGTTGTTGGGAACACGGTGCAGGCTTGCACAGGTCAGATCGCTAGCTCCGGCTAGGGCCAAACAACTTCCAACCCCGGGCAGGACGCCCGGCGATCGGCAACCTAGAGTCAGTCTCTGGTGTCAAGTAATATTCTGCATTGGAGCAAAGCCTGCCTAGAAAGCAAATTGAATACTTCCGTTTTCTTATCTGAATTGACTGTTCTGTTTATACTGTGAAATTCCTGTAGTCTATTAGTTCCGCTCCATTAAACTCTTTTGTAACTGAGTAGCTTGTGGCTTCCCTATTTCTAAGGGGATTCTTTGTCAATTTCACTCATGGCTGAAAGTAAAGGTTTTGACAGCCGCATGCCGGTTAACCCTTAAGGTGCCAAACCCGCGCAACGGACCAGGCTTCAGTCCACCACATTAAGGGTTTTACATCCGGCTCCAGAAATCAGCTAAGCTGGTGCACTTTAAATGAAGCTGTTTTTGTTCCACCAATATCTAAATCACTAACCTCATTTACTTCAGACTGAATTGGACAGATAATCTTAATTGGTTCATGGACTAGGACGAAAAGTTATCCATCTATTTGGAGAAAAGAAACGTATGTATGTGGGGGCAGCGGTTGGGGTTGGGAAATAAACTAGATGCATACAAGAAAATAAAAACAGATGTGTATGTATTCGATACGTTTAGAGTGTGACATTATGATCAGGAGGTAAGGGATGTCAGTCTCCATTGGCCCTTCTTCAAATGACCAGGCATGGAGTGAGCAGCTCAGTAATTTTAGTGGTAGAGTTACAGCACAATCCTATATATGTCTATTTAAAAGTAAATCCCATTGAATTCAATGGGGCTAACTCCCAGATAAATGGGTATGATATTGCAACCATAGAGATATATTACAATCCCAAATTCCATGCCAGGTTCTTTCTTCCTACACCATCTCATAAGGGAACTCCAGTATATTCTCCTATGATTGAGAGTGGCTGCATCCCAGCTATTTCTTCATCCAACGGAGCCCTGCTCCCACTGTTGGCTGCCAAAGCATCAACTTGTTTCCTCTTCTCTCTTCTACAGGCCGCCTTCTCCTGTAGTTTCATCCCCGTGTCTCACTTGGCCTGAACTTCTTTTAATGCCACCATCTCGCTGTCCTCCCTCTTGCCTCCCCTCATCTCCCCTCATCTCTCTCTTTCTACTTCTGGGTCAGTTCTGAAGCCATTCAGTGCCTGCCGGTGTCATCACTTCTGGATGCCCAATAAGAGCTGCACCAAGAAGTCTCTGTCGAGCGAGGGTCCGGCTACGAGCAGGTAAGAACTCCATGCCCTCTGCAAACATCCAAAATCAGAACGAGTAAGCAAATTATTGCAAGAAAGCTCCCACAACCACAACATTATTTCTACACTGCCCTACGGTGGACCATCTATCCATTAGTTTCCAAAGTTCTCAAGCATAAACAGAGTTGGTGCAAATCCCATGGCTGAATTCAATACTGAGTTGGTTTTTCAAAGGCTAACACAGTGAGGAGCCACTGAAGCTTGTTATACATCTCCCTCCCTCCACAGCTGCATCCAAACAAATCTCCTCAATGTTGCATAGGATAATGCTGCATACAAGTCTTACATCTCCTTTCATTACTGGAGCTACAAGAGATCTTCTCAGTCACCAAAAGCTGAATGTACCCAACTCTGTTTTAGGTATTATTATAATATTTGCTTGTAAGTTTATCAATACATAGACAAGCCAAAATGAACCCAGAAATTGAACAGGACTGAAAACAGGGAACTGAACCAAATCTGAACTCAAGCCAAAAGGAGACATGCAGCAGCATTTGGGAATAGCTGAAGCTGCCAAGCTGTCTTCAAGGGCAGCCCCACGTAGAGTGCATTACAGTAGTCAACCCTGGAGGTTACAGAAGCGTGGATTAACTTTTCAGGTTCTTTGATCTTTTCTGTCCAAGAAGGGCACAGGCACAACTAGAGATGAGAAGGCCTAGCAAAAAATGGAAAACACCAGAAAAACTGGGAAAACCTCCTTCCAGGAACCAAAAAAGAAAGAAAAAAATTCCTGGGGAAAATGTGTTCCCCCCCTTCGTTTGGTTACCTCCATTTCTCCGCAAGCTTTCACATTTCTAGGGGCAACAAAATGGACTGATAGAAAGCACTCTTGGCTACTGCAGCAACCTGCTTCTCAAAAAGCAGAGCTGAATAAAGAATAACTCCCAGACTCCAGTCCTGTTCTGATGTGGAAATTATGAACCTATCAATAACAGGATAATTCCATTACTTGAGTGGTTGTTTAAGGCTCCAGTAAAATAGCACTACATTCCACAGCATTGCAAATATTATAGTTTTTCAGAGGAGACAACCTACAACAGATAGATGTTAGATGACAATGCCTAAATGCTGATTAGGTCTGTATTGCAAAAATGAAAATTGTGCAAAAAGTTGGTAAAGTTGTAGAGTTTACCCTAAAAGGTGGCTTATACATTTTTCAAATCAATCAATAAATCCACCAAGTGACTTTGTTGGCAGGTCTCCTGGCACAGGGATATCAAATCCCCCCCACCCCCACCCCCACCCCCACCCCCACCCCACTCCATGCAGTAAAGGACAACCAGGAAAGTATTTAAGTATTTATTTGGAAATACTGCCCAGTTACATCACTGGAAACATGTAAGTGTCCTTAGAGCAAACAGTTCCATGTCTCCCCTCTTTGGGCTCCTTGATATAAACCACCCCTTGGACCCTTCTCTATTACTGGTCAGCCTGTCCTCGAGAGTTTCAAGTTCATACTTCTCCCTTGGGTAGTATGCTCACCACAGATCACTAGCCCTTAGTCTCCACCTCTTCCACTCCTCTTCAACAGGTTATTGGGAGGAACCTCATTTGGCTGAGGATTAGAGCTATCAGGAAAGGTACTGTCATGGCACCATCAGAAGACTCCTCCTCTGAGGAAGAGTTAGAGGCCCCAATGGAGGACAATGCCCAGGCCCTGCCAGGGCCCATGCTGCGACAGGTGCCAGGGCCCATGGAGGAAGCTGCTGAGGTCCCAGCCCCTCAGGAAGAAGGGGAGTCTACCTCAGAGGAGGAGGCTTAGTGCCCTCCCCCCAGTCCCAGGGAGTGACGGTGCCAGAGGAGGCCCAACTCAGAGAACCTCAATGAAGTACCAGGCTCCAGAAGAGGTCTACTCAGGAGGAAAGGGGCTCTTCATGAGTAGAGGGTCCTCCTCATGAGGAGGACTCTCTGCAATCAAAGTGAATGACTGCAGCTGGTGCTTGGATGGGGTTCTGTCAGCTCCGGAATAAAAGGCCCAGTAGAAGCTTGCAGAAGCTCCTGAAAACAACATTTATGTTTGACTCTAGCTCTAGCCTGTGGACCCTGCCTTCAGCTTGGATCCCACTCTTTAAGTGACCTTGGCCTGGATTTGACTACTCTCTCTGAATAACCCCTTTTATCTATACTGCCTGGCTTTGCTATTGCTTCTTTGGACCTGACTAGGACTGTTTGTGGGCTCTGGCTCAGCTTGCCCCTTTATTGTACCTTCAGCTAGTGACTCACCAGACCCCAGCCCAGCCTTAACACCCAGCGGGGAAATAGGACAGGTTGTTTCTAGCAGCTTCTGTAAGCTACTACTGGCAGGGCCTGGGCATCATCCTCTGTTGGGGCCTCTAACTCCTCCTCCTCAGAGTCTTCCAATGGGGGCATGGCAAGACCTGGGGTTCTTCCAAGAGGAAAGCTAAGTCTGGAGCTGCTGCAGGTTGATATGCCAGGTAAGTGGAGAGACATTTCCCTTCATGGGTGTCTCACTTTCCCACCCCTTTCCATGCTTTCTATCTGGGGGGAGAAAGGGGCCTCTGCTCCTATTTGATCAATCCAGTCCTACCTGGAGCAAGTCCTCAAGATGTAGAGGAGCTCATCCCTGGTTCTCTTCCCCCTTTTGGATTCCTCCTCTGTCCCTTTACTTCCCTCCTATTTTACCTGCACCTGCATCTTTATATGGTCAGCAGCAGGCCCAGCTGGTAAGCAAAAGGTGGCTTGTGATGATGCTGGAGCTGGGATCAGGTGATTTCAATGGAGTAGGATTGATTGGCGCTGGTGAGTTCTGGCTGTTCCTTACAGACTTGAGGACAACTCCAATGCAAGGCAAACATGAACCTTTCCAATTACCAAACAGGTAAGTTTTAAAAAGGGCCACTTCACACATTGCATTTTTAAGTGTATACTTAAGTGTACACCTAAAACATATCATGTCAAAATGGCAAACAGGTGTTTGAGAATGTGCACATGGGTTTCTTGCTGTGAAATAGGTGGAATAGCATGCAGAGAGAACTTAATGTCTTTAAGTAATAGAAGGAACAGAAATCTATGACTAAAGCTACTCAGAGCACAATTCTATAAGAACTCCCATTGAGTTCAATGGGGCTTATTCCTAGACAAGTGGGTATAGGACTTCAGCCTTAGTCTTTTAATGCTAGCTTAAAAATACTTCAGCTTTTCTAAACTACTTTGGTTAAAACAACCTGAAGTTCAAGGCTTCAACCCGTATCAGTTTTGTTACAAAGTATCAGTGATCAGCCCCAGTTGTATGGTAGGGAGAGGCACTGTTTTTTTAAATCAAGTTATTATGTTAGTATTTAATATTTTTGTTTTCTTCCTGTTCTGGCTTAACTGGACTGTCTCCAAAAGTGAGGTAAGAATCATGCTAGTCATAATAACTGACAGCTTTCATCATATGAATTATAACTGTGGATCTCATGAAAATTAATTGATAGAAAGATGTCCAATTAAGTCTCAATTATGGTTTTATTTGATGAATATTCATTAGCTGAGGATCTGATCAAAAATAATGATGTCATTTATAGGGAGGGGGGACACTAACCCTGCAAGTGAGAATTCTGAGTTATTTTATCATCTTATGCTTTACTAAATATACCATCTCCTCTGGCTAAGGAACAGGCCTGTGGCTCACGCTGGCTCAGCTTGTCTGAGTGTGGAAAGCTAAGCAGGGTCAGGCCTGGTTATTACTTGGATGGGAGACCCCTCCTCTAGTTTCCTGCATTGAGCAGGGGGTTGGACTCGATAGCCTTGTAGGCTCCTTCCAATTCTATGATCTATGAAATCTATGAAAGCATCTCCTTGTTTCTCTACTAGCACTATATATGGGGTGTGCGTGTGTCTGTCAACTGTAACCTTTCCCCCATTCCAAAAAAGCCCTTTGTGGTTTTTCGCTAATGAGGTATACTGACATTAATAAATTATTATAAATAAGTGGACCTGAACCCTCCCACATCTTACCTCTTCACAAGCCCATCTACAAAACATTTTTCTTCCCAGCCTGGCTCAGATACCAGAAGCAAGCCAGGCTGGGAGAAAAATGCCTGGGGCAATGGACTGTTGGGAAATAAGGCAGGAGAGGATTTCATACTCTTCCTCTGCACACCCCTTTGGATGGTAAAATTAGATAATGCTCCTGTTCCCTGCTTTATACATAAATGAGGCAGAGGTGCCAGCAACAAACATAGCTGCTGCCATCAATTTGCCATCTGATTGGTCTCCGATTCCTGCCCAAGTTCCCACTGCCCCAATATAGTATCTTCCTCCCACTGCCCCTCACAAAAACAAAACAAAATTCTGGTGGAAATCTTGAAGTGCAGAAAGAAATCGGGGAGGCATATAGTGTGGGTGATGTCAACTAGCTTCAAACTGACTAGGTAAAATATAAGTTTGAAGGATGTCAGAAAGACAAAAACTTCCAGGTACAGTAAATGTGATTATTATATGCCTTCCAAGAGATGCAGTACAATCCTATGCAGGTTTACTCGAAAGTATGTACTACTACTACATGAGCAGGGAACCTCTGCCCTGGGGGCCAGATCCCCCCCTCAATTTCATCTGGCCCTGAGGCATTTCCAGGAAGCACCTCTCTGCCCCTGGACTCGTGAGAGCAGCCAGCTGAGTGCAACTACTGGAAGGTGGTCTTGAGCACAACTCACCCCTCCCAGTCTTTCCTGAGGCATTACAATTTATTTGATTTATGCATTTATAATGCAATTAAGAACCCATAATACAATCCATACAATTGGTAATTATTGTGTATGGTCCCAAATTGATTTTTTTCTGTGCATAAGTGGCCATTGATAGAAAAAAGGTTCCTCACCCCTATTCGTAGAATAGAATCATAGAATCGTAGAGTTGGAAGGGGCCTATAAGGCCATCTAGTCCAACCCGCTGCTCAATGCAGGAGAACAGATGTGGGCAGCCCAGGCAGTCCCCCATTCAAGCACTAACCCGGCACATACCTGCTTAGCTTCAGCATATGACCTGCATTGTGTGCTCTCAACGCCACCTGCAATCACACTGCACACCTACTCAACTGTGAATACCTACACAATTTATTTTTAAACCTCCAGCCCTGCACAGCCTTGAAGGTGTGCCTAGAATTAGCAGACTTTTATAAAGAAAACAAATGGCAGCATGCCCTTCAATTTATCTCACAGTTGCAGCACTATACTGGCGGTTGTGGCATGCATTTACACTACAAATGCAAATGATAAAACACACATGTCCTTTCACGGAATATGATTTCAAACTCCTCCTACTTCTTCTGCAATCATAACACTATGCATTTGTGCGTGGCACTTGATCCACATTTTTAAAAATGGTGGATACTGTGCTATATTCATAAAGTGTGTGCCCCCAAAGCAGTTCTGTTTGGAAAAAATACTGGCACAACATTGCCTCATAAATGAAAGATGTTCTAGTGTAGATTGGCCCAAACTGAGGGCTGTGGGGGCTTCCCTACAGCCACCTAGTAAGTTCATGGCAGGGGAAAGATGCAAACTGTGGACTTTCCAATTCATATTTCTCTATTTTATCCACTATGCTACAACAGCTTGTACAGAATATTGAGCAAACATTATGGAATACCACAAACTTCCATACACATTCAGCTTCGAGAACTAGTATACATCATGGGAGTTACAGAATGAACATGTGACGTGGTTACATCACTAACTGCAATGAATGGGAGAGAAGCCTGAGGGAGAAAGGCACAGAAGGGAAGGGAGTTGTAGGAAAGAAGGACCAGGCAGGCAAGGGAACTTTGGGACTTGTGGCCATGGAGCTGGAAGAGAGTGGGGTGAAGCCAAGAAGGTAATGAAGGGCTAAATTTTACATCATTGTTTGAATTAGTCAGCCAACCAAACAAAACAAAGCAAAACACACTTTTTAAACATTCCTTAGGAATACAGGCCTATTATTTCCATAGTTAGGAATCCTATATAATACCAAAAAAATAATCAACTTTCAGTAGTCATATTCCTAAACTTTGTGGTATTTATATCTGTACAAAAAATGTCTGCTTCCCATACCATGTACTAACAATTAAAAGAGGAAACAATAAAATAAAGTACCACTGGAATAAAGTACCACTACAGCCATATTAAATAATTTGCATCATTACATAATTGTAAATTAATTTGGTTTGGAAACAGGCTTCACCTTAAAGCTGCGGTAATTTAGCAAAGAAAGAGTGACCCCCAATGGCCATTGTGGTTATCTGCAGAGAATGAGCTAAGGTACTTCCTAAAGGCACTTTCAGTGCATGCTTTAAAGCAGGGGCAGGCAACCTGGTGCCCTCCAGTTGTTTTGGACTATAGCTCCCATAATCCCTAACAATTGGCTGGGGCCTGATAGGAGTTGTAGTCCAAAACATCTAGAGGGCACCAGGTTGCCTACCCCTGCTCTACATTACAATTTGAAGTCAACGCAAACAACTATCGCCAATAACCAGCAATTTACTCAAGTGAACAAAGCATTTTTAAAATTAGCTTCTGTTTAAGGAGAAAATTTGAAAACCATTTTACAATGCAATCCATATGTCTACTCTGAAGTAAGTCCCTTTGAGTTCAGTGGGGCTTACTCCCAGTTAAGTGGTTATAGGATTTCAGCCTTAATGGCTTACTTCTGGAAGCCAACTTAAAGCCAACAGTGCACGTTATTTTACAAGTGGAATATTCTGCATTTTGGTCTTTAATTTAGCTTTAACTTTCAAATGTTGCACAGGAAAGAAGCCTAAAAAAAAAAAAGATATTAAATCTAGCCCCAAACTGCAACAATAGAATGCTACTGACCTCCACTGGCTGATTGTATGGCTACAGGACTACAAAATGCCACACACATTGCATCAGAGCCATTGGTTTAGAGAGATTAAGATACAGCTAATGATACCCTTTCCTTCAAATAATTTCACTTCTTTAAACACATTTTGTTTCCTTTGACAATATATTATCATCCTCAAATTAAGAAGTTCACATCTCAGTTTAAACGTATTTGTATTAACCTGTAAAAATCTTGCAAGAAAACAATTTTAAGCTAAGATACAACAGGGTAATATTTGCTGGAGAAGAGGAAGCTGTGGCATGCACCTCCAAACAAAAGGGAACAAGTGGCCTTCCATCGGAGAGCAGCTTCCTATTAAGACTCACTCCTTCGTACATTATGCCTTTCATCCCCACTCAACCACAAAATGATTTTGCTGTAGGACACACAATAGTGGAAAAAGATTTACATTGAAAGAATCTTTAATAATAAACTGTTGCAGGTCTGCCTACTTCCCCATGATTTATAATACAATAAACATTGGATTCTATTAAGTCTCATGCACTGAAGTTGCATTGGGGGAAAAAAAAAAGAATATGAAAGCACTCAATTCTTCCCATCTCCAGTGCCATAATAGTGAAATGAGCATGGATAAATGTGCTAAGAGTATCTCTTTGCATCTTTTATAGCTTGTGTGTATTAATCTGTAAAGCTTATTAAGAAAGTCATTGCTATGCAAAGCAGCACCCAATCTCTTTCTCTAGCTTTTCAACAGAGTGCAGTGTTTAGCCAATAGGACTCGTCCGCTGCCCCTCATTCTGCATTCATAACATGCAACATTTGCACAATGTATCTCTCAAAGACTGCTGAATAGAAAGCCTTAATACTCATGTAAACAACTGCAAACCAATTACTTAATGAATCAGGCCCACGCATAATGAGGTGCCAGACAAAGAGCTATAAATGCATTTTTGCGCCCAAGCCTCTGCTTTAAAGTAAAATCCCTCAGCTGTAGTTTGGGCTTAACTAGCACATCATAATTATTGTCTGTAGGACATCAGAGGAAGCCATTTTTTTTATTTAGGTCCATCAGGGTATTTTTCGAGGTCACTCATCAGCTCAGTGACTAAACATTGCGAAGGGGGGAAAAATTAAAAGTACCACAGTGGTACTAGACTGTTATGTTTATTTTCAAGTACTGGGTTTCAAGACCACTTGTAAAAGCAATAAAGCGCAAGAAGTGACAATAAGTGGAATCCTTAGACATCAGCCTGTAAGAAATTTCACTGTGTCCCAATTGCAAATAAGCACCTGAGTCATTTCCCATTCTTTCACACTTTACTGTGCTACACTGCGCTTGTAAACATCTTTCTAAGGTAGATGTCAAGTGTAAAGCAGCAAGTGTTACTAACCGATTTGGTTTAAGAAGGCATTTTATTTCCTAGTTATTGAGGAAACTAAAATGCACACTATTCATTTAAAAAATAACCAATAATTCATATTGTACTATGAAATGTATTTTCTCCCGTGACTAAGGGCACAAAATGATATGGTGCGGTAAACGCTTCCTGAAAATCTGTCATGCATATGAATTTTTAGAAATAATCTCAATGCTCCAGGATTTGCATTGTATGAGCAGCATTTCAAAAATGCTAGAAACTGCTAGTTCATATTATAATGCAAACTACTGTCCTCGAGAACATTCCTTTTTGAAAATATTCCTGGTGTTTATACATACAGTAAGCCTGTTCTTTTTGTACAAGAAATCATAGTTAAAGGCTACTTTGAATTTTAGGACACTAGATACTATTACTTTCCCAGATTATCATTCCTTATAAAATATATTTGTCAAAATTATTTTTAACTAATAACCTTTTAAAAATATTTCAATCCCGCCTCCTGAAAATCAGATATAAAATACATTACACTGTAGTTATTTATAAATACATTACTATTTATACTGGCCAGTTAGTTTTGTTTCAAGTCCTGTTCAGAAAATCAGTTCTTAAAGATCAGAAATTTTAAGAACCTTAAAAGATAAAACATATCACCATGAATACTGCTAAATCATGAAATACATTATGTCACATGAGACTATAATTGTGTGTACAAACACACACATATATCAGGCATCATAAATGAGAGTTTCCAATAAGGAACAACACAAGCAGTACCAGGCTATGAAAGTGCATTAACAATTATTATGAAACAATCTAAAGCCAATCAAAAATTCCTCGATTGTTTACTATGCTTCATTTGCTATTACTGCTTGATGGCCAGTAATTTGATTCATGCTGCTAGCAGAAAAAAATAGTGTAACAAAACATTACTCAAAGAACTGAAAGAAGATAAATGGCACCTCTTTAGGAAAAAGCGAGGACATTAATTAAATGCTCTCAATTTGAAAATACAAAAGAAGAAAGTAACAAATAATCTAGTATCAAATACTTCTTTTAGAGGATACAAAAATAGGTATTGAGCTGAAGCTCATTTACATCTCAACTACAACCAGAAGATGACACACCACTTTATTTCTTCAAGACTTTATGTTTTACGTCTGCCCTTTTCCTGACAACTTCCATTGTCTGGTCTCTAAGTAGTCCTACTGAGAGCAGCTGTACACGCTAATTTGTGGTTCACTGAGATGTCAATTGAGTCTTAAAATGAGAAAACAACAGCTGCAAAACAATACCTGGCTTTAGTGCAAATATTTTTTAAGGTGTACAAAATTTTAACTTCTTGTTTTAGAGAAACACAAAACTGAATAATAACCCCTGCATCAAAATATTGTTGCCAAAGCACCATTAACTTTCTATAGGCATTTCTCACTAGGCTGAAACGATTCAGAAATGAAATGCTTTAATGACTTTACCTTGACAAAGGGCTGCTTCTTTCCAGAGATGAAAAACTAGGTTCTGAACTGGTTGCATTGCTTTTCTGTTCCTTTAGACCACTGCTGTCAATATTCAAACCTTATAAGGAGGATAAAATCCCAAACACATTTAATTAGTATTTGGCTAAATTAAATTGAGAGCAACCACACAGTAACTTCTGACCTGAAGAAGCCAGTGGAAATAGATACTTTATAGGCAACAGGGTAAAACATAATTTGCATTATGTATTTTGAAGGAGTACAATAATCCTATAGGACAGTTTCCTACAAATAATATTTTGACATTCTCCAGTGCTACTATCATATGATGGCAGAACAGCAGCTTGCAAAGAATAAGACTGAAGTTTTGAGAGAATTCTGACAATATTTTATTTTTCCATTATAAAAAGCATCCCCCATAAGTCGATATCCAAAAACACATTATAGGACATGCTTGGTTTTGATGACCAGTAAACTACTGATAGAAAAATACTGAAATGGTGATACAAACAACTGACAAGCTATACTGTCCCAGCATTTTCTTCAATATATTTTGCTGTTTGACCTGCTGTATAGTATTGACAAGGCGAGACTGCATATATGCTCATTTGCGCAGTTGTAGTATAGTATGGCATTGCTCTATGCATCTTATTTCATGGTTCACAGGTGCTTCCAACTCCTGAGCCTAATCTGAACTTCTGTGATTTATACAGACTTACACTAGCTGGCACTCTCTCTTTAGACCTACTTTCAGAGGGCAAAAATGGGCATAACTCTGGGTTGAAATTGTGGCATCTTTTGTTTCATATAACACAGCAAAACCTTTACTATCATGTATGGAACTGATTGATCAATAGGCCTTTTCCTAATAACACATGTATCTAGTTACATAGGTAGTGCCCCTATTCCTAAGAATATAAATCACATTTATCATACTTGCTTTAGTGAGGGGCCATCCCTCACTACCTGCTTTGTGCATAAAAGGTCCCAGGTTCAACGCCTGGCATTTCCAGTTAAAAGGGGATCAGCAAGTAGGGATGGGAAAGGACTCTGTGAGACCTTGAACAGCCATGGCCAGAGAAAATAATTCTGAACTAGATGGAGCAGCAGACTCATATATATATATATATATATAAGAAGGTGTCCTGACTGACTCATCAATGCCCAGCTCAAACCGTTTCATCTAGGAACGTGAAATTTTGAAGGGACATTGCTTTTATGACGTAGACCCCCATTAAGGAAGGATTTTGGGAAATTCTGTCCCTAAGGAGGTGAAAAAAGGGGGCAAAATTGCCCCACTCTCATATCTGCAGTTCTGCAAATAGGCCTCACCTCATAATTGCTGCAGGAGCCAATAGGCCATATGAATTCTTGCAAGGGCCGATAGGGCTGGGTATACAAATCTCCGCTAGGCCATTTAGAATGTTCTCTGCGGGGGTGAAAAGGGAGGGAAATTTTTTAAATGACTGACTGTTGTGGGGGGGGGGCATCGTCGCATAGGCTCCATCATGTTTAGACGGATCTCCCCCAAACTTGGCATGCTCAGTCTTCATCACCTGTAGACTCTCAGGATTAACCTGATTTTTCTTTAAGAACTGATATTTCTGTCACAAAAGATTTCTGCTGCCAGCACCCAGCCTAAACGTTACACTTTCAGTCAGAGACACTGCATCTTTTCCATACATGTTTCTTTTAAAAACAATTATACCAAATCCTAAAATCTACGTGAGCGCAGCCGCGGGAAACAGCTAGTTCAGTATAAGGCAGCGTCAAATGCTTTTCTCCATTTCGATCCCACCTTTTTCCAAGATTTAAAAGTTATGAACAATTTAAGGCTACAATCCTAAACACACTTATCAGTGAGCAAGCCCCATTGAACATAGTGGAACTTTCTTCTGAGTAAAGATGCATAGGATTGTGCTGCATGAAAAAACAGCACAATAACAATGGTGCACCCAAATAAATGTATTTATAATAGAAATTAAAACCACCCCAAACCTGCTTAGCCCCAGCTGTTAAAAGCAGTATCAAGCAAGAAAGTCTTACAGAGCTTTTAAAAGACAGGACTGAATTTTGGTAGATCTCTAGGGAAAGAGTAGCAGCCACTTAGAATACCACTTTATGTGCTCTTGCTGTTCAAATCTGATGCACTGAGGTTTGACATTCTCAAGTGATGTTAAGACCACAATGGAGCATAAAGGTGTAGAATATCTCCAAGGTGTGTAGGGCCCAAGCTGTTATAGGTCAAAACCAATATGTTAAAGTGTGCCTGAAAATCAAATGGGAAGCCCGTACATGTGGGAACATGTATTCAATGTGCTCTCTGTGAGCTACCTCTGTTAGGAAACAGCCACATTGTGCAACAGTTTAGGGCTTCCAGACAGCCATCAAGGGCAACCATACATACAGCATGTTATAATAGTCTAGTCTTGTGAGTTGAGACATGAATGATGGCCTCCAGATATACATGGTGCTCTTACACGTAGCTTGAACATACTAGCAATTTTCAGGATAACAGGCAATGCTCTTGCATAGTGAGCAGGACTTCCTAGCTGACTGCACCTTTTAAGGCAGTGTTCTCCAACCTTGGGTCCTCAGATGTTTTTGGCCTACAACTCCCAGCATGCCCCAGCCAGTATAGCTAGGAGTTGTAGGCCAAAAACATCTGGGGACCCAAGGTTGGAGAACACTGTTTTACGGTTATTCTTGGAGTCAAAGCCAATGCTATCCATTGTGGAACGGTGAGGCCAATGTGCCCCTTGATGCCTTCAGCTACATATCCACACTGACATGTATTGAGCTACCAACATGTATGACTCCAAGATGGTGAGAGATGTGACTCAATGTGGAACCCAAGGGGTGAGTCCCAGGACATAGCAATGCCTGACTTTAATAGTTTAACATACATGAGTTCTATGTGAGATTTCTTTAGGGCAACTCTTGACTGGTACTATTTGAAACCCTAGTATGCACATACGTTGAACATGATTAACTTTGTAGCAGTCTGAAGCTTCAGCGTCATATGATTATAATATGAATGGAAAGAATTTCACAAGCTGGAGTTTTTACCGTACGTTTCACGTGCAGGCAGAGCCAATCATTTCCTTGTACCCTTCCTTGCAAGTTAAAAAGCTTTTTCACCATTGTTAGTTTCTCTGTGAATAAGTTCCTCTGGTGTCCTGCAAATGGACCATAGAGGAAGTTTTGATGATACTGGCTGTATGTACCCATTTTATCTGATGAGGGAAATTTGAGACAGATTGAAATCTCGAGTTACAAGATTTCAACAAGTAGGATTTTTCCTTTCTTTCCTGTCTAGTACTCTCACTATTCTACAGAGACCATAATTCTTTTATTACCATCTGTGCGGGGTGGGTAATTAAAGGGTATGGCTAGTTAAATGCCCTTGCTTATTGAACCACCACTTTGTGAAGGGGGTATAAATACCCCCCAAACCCTTTTCGGCATAAAAGAAACCCTTTCGTGCAGAAAAGGGGTTTGGGGGATTTACACACCCTTCACAGCAAGATCCCTTCTTTTTCTTCCCCCCCACTTTAGTTCCCACTGGGGTGCACATTTTGCACTTTGTCCCAAACCTCTAGGGGCCCGGGAAAGTGCAAAAGCACACTCCCTCTCCCTTTTTCAAAGGAAAACGGGTTTGTCAAAACTCTGGGTCCCTTTAAAAGGGGGGGGGTTGAGATGGGGGTTTTGGACTGAGACATACAGACATTTGTCCCAGTCCAAAAATACCAATTTCCCACATAAAGCCCCCATTTTAAAGGGACCCAGAGTTCTGACAGCTAGCTGTCTGTGAGCTGTCAAGAGGAATCAGAGGGGTGGGAGAAATGGATTTGGAGCCCTTGCTGGGGCAATGTCCAGGGTGGGTACCTGCTGCCCCTTGGCAGGAGGCTCCCCTCTAAACATTGCCCTAGCCAAGGCTTGAAATCCCTGCAGTAGCGCTACCGTGAAAGATCGCAACTACTGTACATTAAAAATATTTTTAAAATTTAATTTTTTTGTGCACAATTATGGAAAAACAAATGCTGGGCAACCACAGGTAGGCTGTGCACTTTGAAGGGACTGCTCATAACTGACAAAAGGGGGATTGCGAAAGTTGGCTTGACAGCAGGCTTTTGTGATCTCCCCCCCCCCCATAGAGTTTAAATGGGGAAAAAGCTATGGCAAACCTGAAATGGCTTGCAGCAGGGAGAGGGGAAAGCCAGTGCCAACTGCCTTCAAGTGCAGCTTGGACACTTTGGGGGCGGCTGGCAGTGGCGCTTGTCTGGGAGCCCCATGGAAAGAGAGGCAAGGGTATCTTGTCACTTTTGCCATGGGGCTCACTAGCAGATTCCCTGTACCCATGATGATGGGGTCGGTCATCCAGGTTCAGATGACACAGCAACCCATTGTGGGTACAACAAACCCTAGCACAAGCTAGGAATTGTTGGGGTGGCTTGCTGCCCATGCACAAGCCACCCCGGGGAAATCAGTGCAGGTTTGCATGACATGACAACCCATCACAGGTAGCAATCCATGATGGGTTGTCATGTCATGTGAACCCAGTCAGTGTCTTGGTTCCCTCCAACGCCTCCTAGAAGGTAAAGTGAAGAGAGGAGGAGAATTCACTAAAGAGCTCCCCTTTCTGTTGACTCCACCTCCAATCTACTGGACAATTTCTTCCCAAAACATTTCTGGCTAGAGTCAGCCATTACCTACATGTCTCCAGTTAGACCTTGGAATGACAGTATTGGTGCATTGGGCTGGGATGAGATCATTGAAACTAAACTCGGGGTGCGGTTTCAAGTCAAAGAGCTCCCAGGTGTAGGCAGAGTGGAAACCCAAACTTTGTAAGCAGCAACAAGAAAAATGTTTCCAATCACCTGTGGAGTTAAATACATTTTTGTGAAGGACTGCAACCAGTCCTTTGATTACGGGCGAGAGATCAAAGGCTACAAATCGCCAGCCTTGATTCTGTCGCCTCAAAACCAACTTGCTCTGGACCTGGCCCCTGGTCTCAAACACTGGATTTAGCACTGAACCGACAGAGAAACTGCACACACCGTGTAGGGGAAAGTAAAGGAAAGTTTATTTGGGGTAGTCAGTTATAAATTAGGTGGGAGATAAAGGGAAATTGACAGAGATACTTTGTTACACACAGTCAGAGCTACAAAAAAACAAAACTAGTTCTCACGCTAAAATACCCAGGCACTTACTCTTTGGCTTGGGGGTTGCTCTTCTTAGGGCAGGGCTCTCCAACCTTGGGTCCCCAGATGTTGCTGGACTACAGCTCCCAGAATCCCTTGCCATTAGCCATAATGGCTGGGTATGCTGGGAGCTGTAGGCCAGCAACATCTGGGGACCCAAGGTTGGAGAGCCCTGTCTTAGGGCTTGCCTCAGCGACAGCCCTGCTCTGCGTTCTTCGCATCCAGAACAAAAACAACCAAACCCAGAAGCCACGGCTGACCGTATCGATTTTTCCTCCCCACCCCTCCCTTCGATCACCTGTCTGTCCCTTGGCCAATCAGGATGAACTTGTCCGGGCTAGGTATGAGGGGTGGGGTGGCTCCTAGGTGTCAGGTGGGTGAATTCTTGACCATACCTAGGGTGCTTGGTTGACATCTGCATACAAATGCGCAGCAGACTCTGAGGCGGCACCGGGGGGCCCTGGACGAGATACTGTATGTACAGTTCACAGGAGATTCTCAGCCTCCGGCTGAGATTATACTTATTTACATGTGTTTGGTAAGGAAGGACACAGGTAACACTGTATGCTTTTCTTCACAATTTTACCACAGGCATAATGGGGGAAATGTAAAAAATAAAAAGTAGAATTTAAGTGTTAAAAGACAAGGGGCAATTTCCAATGGGGCGCTCATGCCCCCACCATCCTCTTGCGCCCTGTAGCTTCTGTTGTACAGGCAGTGGGTCCTGCTGACTTCATTGCACAAGCGGGACCCACTGCTTCCGCAACAAAGATTCAACGCTTCCTAGAGGAAGCCCCGAAATGATAGGAACAGGTCGGTGAAGTTCACTTATGCCCCCAGAAGTGCTAAATCTCCATTCCTCAAGCCGTGGCTGCTACTTGTGGATGGGAATTGGCAGGGTGCAGGATAATCAGTGGGAGCATAAGCACCCTGTTGGATGCTGCCCAAGAGATGTGACGTAATGCATTTTTATAATATCTTGAGCACCTCTGAGAGCAGAGTCAACAAAGACATTGCAGAAATTAAAAAAAAAAAGAAAGCTGTGACCCTGGGTCAGCCAGAGCTAGAAAATGTTGAGCACTTGCAGCTCAACAAACAGCATTTGAGTAAAATCAGTTTAAAATTTCTTTACAATCATGGAAAGCTGTGTTCAATTTCAACCTCAACTTCTGCCTTGGGCAGCAGTTTCCCCAAATCCACTATCATTAACTATTTGACAAATCATATACAAGAAAGCATTTTGCATCATTCTAAAAATTTATCATTTACTTATATATTGCTTCACTGATGAATAAAAAAGTTAGGTCACATGTTATGCTTTCCTTTTTGTACCACGCAGTTAGTTGATTTTTAGTCATTAGTTACATAAATAAGCATTTGATGTTATGCTTGTATTGCTTAGGTGTTCTGCTACAAATCAGTATTTCTGTCCTTTGAATATTTGTGATTATGAAGTCTTTAAAACAGGGCTGAACAGATTTGCCTCTTATAGAGTTCTAAATTTTGGAATAAACATCAGTTTACACTCAAATGAAGTAATGAAATTTCAAACAAGCAGAATATAAAAACTTTGGAAAAACCATAAGCTCTACAGAAAATTCTTCAAGTCATTCATTCAAGTGTCTTAGCAGCATTTGTTGAGAATTCCAATGATAGTTTTATCTATAGATACATTTTTTTACCCACCCACCCCTAAATTGAAGAGTTTAACAGTTTTCATCTAGGCTGAATTAATATTCTCACCCCAATTTTTTCGAAATTGCACTTCGTGTTATGTATGACTGATAACCTTACTAATGTTTTATTGTTCAGTATGTTTTATAAGACAGAATCCAATATCTGTATATTATTTCACTGTTCATTATATCTATTTCAGTGGATGCGTATACTGCTGTCTTTCCGCCTGAAATCCATCTAGCTGTTCTTGATAGTTAAAATGTAAGTAAGCAGACATATAATGCTGCACAATACTTAGGGCTGTGTTATCTACACAAAGGCCAAATCTCCATGCCACAAAATGCATGTACTGCATAACATGAATTTTAGCATGGGTCATTTCTCTTGTCTATGCCAATTATGAGTTGTTGAGCATTTCTTTAATTTCAGTATCTGATCAGGAGAAAGGAGGAAATCAAGGTGAATAAAAATCAATGATTTTTTTAAAATAAAAAATGGATTTTTAAAAAATTTAAATTGGATTTTTTAAAAATTTTGTTTAAAAAAGTCCTACATGATCATAGTTTTAATTTAAAATGTGTTATAGTTCAAATATCTCATTATGGAATAGGGATTATAAATTCTAATTTTGTATTATGAGACAATGTATTTATATAATCTTTAAAAAAAGTTTTGTAAATAGGGTCTTGGATTGGGGCCTCAATTTTATGGGGTTCCATAGGCTTCTGTATAGATTATTTAGATTAATCTTTTTATCTCCCCAAGTACTCAATGTAGTACTCAGTCTAGAAGATACCACCAAAATTTTTTGCAGTTCTCAAACTGGGTTTGTATCTCCAGAGATATATACTTGCTAACAGCAGTATTATGGGATATGAGAAAAAACAGATCTGATCAGTCCCATTTTCCAACTCGGACTGAAGTTATTCTAATCCTGGGGCTTCTTTTTTCTCCCAACATTATATCATGTTGGAAATTCTTAGAAGCCCTATTAAAATCTCCAGGATTTAACATATTTAACTAAGGGCGTGATCCAATGCCCTCCGCCCTCAATGCATGTAAGCCTCTGAACACAGAGGCTTATATGCATGCAATGCTGGGCGTGAGGTGCGGCGGCAACAATCTCCACCGCCCTGCGCCTCGTGCCCTGTATTTCATCTGGACGGCTGTTTCCAGCCATCTAGATGAAGCGTCGTGGAGGAGGAGGGAAAGAGCCTGGGGAGCCATTTGGATATGGCATAAGCCATAGGACCCAGCCTCCTCCCTTCCCCACCCACCCACCCACCCACCCCGGCATGCTCCTTTAGCCCTCTCTGAGGCCGATTTCTGATCTCAGAGAGGCAGCCGGTATGGTTCTTTCCACGCTGGCTGCGAGGGGGCAGGGTGGGAGCTCCACATTCAGCATCCCAGCTCTGCAGTCAGAGGACCTCAGAGCTGGGACTCCAAATAATCTCATGGCCCCCACAGACAATGTCGGGAGGCCATAAAACCATATGTTTGTAAAATATTATATCTTTAGTGTTGAAGAAACAAAAATCCACAATACAGTATTATGTTAGTTAAATAAAATAGTTTGTGTCTGGAGTTGGTGTCAATTGTCCTAACAGAGTAAGGTAAGAAAAGCATCCGAATATTCATGATTAACCTGTTCAACTGGAGATTGTTCACCTTCCAGTGCCTTCACAAATATCTGTTTCAGTGAGCTTTGGTAACTGAGTTGTGTAAAATATGTGTTAAGGTTATAGCAAGGAAGAGTGCACTTTTGTGGGGGAGGAGGAGGAAACGCATGATTGAATCAAGTCTTTCCGAGTAGTGATTTAAATCATGATTTAAAACAAATTGATTTAAATCAAATCCAACCTGGAAGAAACAGTGGCCTGGTTTGCATGATCACGGCCACCGTGGCCTGTTGCAGCTGCTGTGTGTGCGCCAGGTGCATGCTGGCCAAATTTCCTTAATTATCCACGCAGCCACAGCTTGCCGTGTCATCCTAGCCTGGGAGGCATGGCTTGTTTAGGATGGGCAGCAACCCTCAAATAACCCAACAACAGCCCATGTTGAGTCCTGTTTCAGCTGCCATGATGGTGCAAACTGGGTCAATGCGCCAGAAGGTAGACAGGTACGATGGGAAAGGGCAGATGCACAAGACTAGTCATTATTATGTCATTTCATTTTAACAGGTCATAAACAAATGTTATCAAGTTACAAATTTGTTCAGAGGTATCTTCATCCACTCATAACTCTCCTCTGTTTTCCCACTGCTTCTTCCCATCTTTTTTCTTATCATGGAAAATCCATTAAAAGAGAGAAGACTGAATAGCTGCACAATGCCTTCTGGTTGTTAGCGCTAGGACCCCTTCGTCTGAAAGCACCTTTAACATCATTGCCACTCCACAGCATTTCCCCTTGGTTGCAGCCAGTGCATCCTTGGAGGAGAGACGAGGGAACCAGCTGTGAGCCATATAGCTCAGCATGGTCTACACTGGCTTGCAGCAGCTATCCAGAGTTACAAACAGGAGTCTTTCCCAGCCCTACCTGGAGACACCAAGGATTGAACCTGGGACCTCCTGCATCAAAGCATGTGATCTACCACAGAGTTGCTGTTTAAAACCCGCCTGCTCTGGCCCTGTGGAGTGTAGCAAGACCAGCAGTGCAGGTTGGGTTAGCTTCCCCCACTCGCACTTAATTTGGAAGTTGCTTTTGTATTTGATAAGTATTGTATCATTTCATTGAAATATTGAATTTATGCTATGGGTTGTATCCAGGGCCGGCGCTACCGCTAGGCAGACCCAGGCGGCTGCCTAGGGCGCGTGGCGGAACAGGGCGCAGCGTTTCTGCGCCCCTTCCTCGCCTCCGGCGCGCTCCTGCCCCGCCTCCGCCGCGCCTGCCCGCCCGCCAGCCGCCGCACCTCCCCCCCTGCGCGCGCGCCCACCTGCCCGCCAGCCACCTACCTACCTTCCCGTCGTTTCTGGAGCCCCACCGGCGTTGTTTTGGCGGGAGGAGGAACCAGGGCAACAGGGCTTAAACAGCCCTGTTGCCCTGGTTTCCCCGGCAAAAAAAAAAAGTGTGGGGGTCCCGTCGCATCGGAGGAGGCGGCAGCGGCAGCGGCAGCAGCAGCAGCGGGGGCGGGGGGAAGGTAGGTAGGTGGTGGTGGGGCGGCGGCGGCGCGGGGGTGGTGGTTGCAGAGCAGGGCTGCTTTGCTCCGGAGCCCCCCCCCACGGCACGAGAGGGGGGGCGCTAAATATAATTTGGCCTAGGGTGCCAAACAGCCCTGCACCGTTCCTGGTTGTATCCAATATTAGTCCTACGTAGATTAGATCCATTGAAATGAACGGGATCGGGCAGGGTCCACTGTGGAACACTGGCAAATAAATAAATGAAACTAAACTCCCATACTATCCTACCCGTTCTGCAAGATCTGTTGGGGAGGCTCTCTGTCCTGATGGTGTCCAAGGCAAGAGTAGTTGAGAGAGCCTTCTCTGTGGCTGTAGCTAAATTACGGGACTCCCTACCACAGGGTGGTCAATTTGGCCCCCTCTTTCTCTGCCTTCCACAGCCTAACCAAGACTTCTCTTCTTCCTCTTCCTCCTCCTTTTTTACAGCCAGGCATTAAACTTGCCATGCTGAGCTTTTTACTGGTTATGTGCCTTGTTTTCAGACTTTCTTATTTCTGTATTACTATTTCTTTATTGCTTTTTGTTCCAAGTAGAGAATCAGAAAGCAAACAAACAAAAATAAAGAGAAGTATTTGGAAGATAATGCCAGAAATATATAGAATCAGAAAGAGGAAGAATGATTAATTATATACTAATCTCAGCCTAACCTACCTCACAGGGTTGTTGTGAGGATAAAAAGGAGAGAAATTCAACAACTTGCAGAATCTCATGATGCACGGGGCTTTTTTAAGGCCACAAGGGCCATTTATGGACCAAAAACCTATGGTACAAACCCTTTACAATCAAAAGATGGCACCAAACTCTTAAAAGACAAAGAGTCTATTGCACTGCGTTGGAAAGAGCATTATTATGACCTTTTAAATCGTAAATCTAAGGTGGATAATGAGATTTTTTCGCAAATCCCGCAAAAACAAATTAAAGAGGAACTTGCAATACTCCTCACTTTGGATGAAGTAAAAAAAGCCATTAATCAAATGAAGAACAACAAAGCTAGTGGACCAGATGGGATTCCTGCTGAAATCTTTAAAGAAGGGGGCCCCGAACTTGTACAACATCTTCATAAACTCATCGAAAAAATCTGGATAAGAGAAGAGATCCCAGAAGACTTCAGGGATGCCATAATTATCACCCTCTTTAAGAAGGGTGATAGAACAGACTGTGGAAACTATCGGGGCATTTCTCTCTTAGCAACCGCAGGTAAAATATTTGCTAGGATTCTCGCAAACCGTCTTCCATCTATTTCAGAAGAGATCCTCCCTGAAACTCAATATGGTTTCCGCCCCTCTAGAGGGACAGTAGACATGATTTTTACTGCACGTCAGCTCCAAGAAAAATGCCGGGAGCAAAATCAACCCCTTTATATGGCATTTATCGATCTGGCTAAGGCCTTTGATACTGTAGACCGTACAGCTCTCTGGACTATCCTTATGAAAATTGGATGCCCCAATAAATTTGTGAATATCTTGCGACTTCTCCATGACAACATGACGGCAACGGTTTTGGACAACAACGGCTCTCATGGTGCTCCATTTAAAGTGGGATCAGGTGTTAAACAGGGATGTGTTATCGCCCCAACATTATTTGCCATTTTCATCGCCATGGTTTTACATCTTGTCAAGGGGAAACTTCCCACCGGTGTGGGAATTATATATCGAACAGATGGAAAGCTTTTTAATCTCAGCAGGCTGAAAGCAAAAAGTAAGGTAATTACAACCTCCGTTGTGGAACTTCAGTATGCTGATGATAATGTGGTCTCCGCACATTCAGAGGATGATCTCCAAACTATCCTAAATGCTTTTGCAGAAGCATACGAAAAACTTGGTCTCTCACTTAACATCAAAAAAACCAAAGTGCTTCATCAGCAAGTGCAAGCCAATCCTTTGGTGATGCCATCTATCCAGCTTGGCGGGACAATACTGGAAAATGTCGATCATTTTCTCTATCTTGGCAGCTATCTTTCTGTTACAGCTAACATCGACAGTGAAATCCAGCATCGTCTGAGCTCCGCAAGTGCCGCATTTTCTCGAATGAAACATAGAGTGTTCGAGGATCGGGATATTTGTAAGAAGACCAAAACACTGGTTTATGAAGCCATTGTATTACCAACTTTATTGTATGCCTGCGAAACATGGACTATCTATAAACGTCACTTCCACCTCCTTGAAAGGTTTCATCAACGTTGCCTCCGGAAAATCCTGCAAATTACTTGGGAAGATAGGCAAACAAATGTCAGTGTACTGGAAGAAGCAAAGACTACTAGCATTGAAAAAATGATCCTTCAACGCCAACTTCAGTGGACCGGTCATGTTGTTCGAATGCCTGACTGCCGTCTCCCAAAGCAGTTACTTTACTCCCAACTCAAGGATGGAAAGCGGAATATCGGTGGTCAATATAAGAGGTTTAAAGATGTTCATAAGGCTAATCTAAAAAAATGCAATATAAACATCGAAAACTGGGAAGCTCTGGCCCATGAACGATCTAAATGGAGGTTGGCCTTTCACAAAGGTTCCATGGACTTTGAAGAAGCCCGAGTGCAAGGTGAAAGGGAGAAACGTGCTTTTCGCCTAGCACGTCAAATGAATCCTTTACAGGACCATCTTCTATCTGGTAACCTGTGTCCTCACTGTGGGAAGCTGTGTGGATCTAGAATTGGCCTCCACAGTCACTTACGGACCCATCGCTAGAGTCTACACAATCTTCTTTAGAATTTCCTCCTTTTATCCCGGAAGACAATCTTACTCGGTCACGAGTGATCGCCTGATGATGATGAAAATGGAGAGGAGGAGGAGGAGGATTATGTAAGCCGCCTTGGGTTCCTTGCAGGTAAAAAGGTGGGGTATAAATATAATAAATAAAATAATCACTGAGATCAAGCTCCTACACACCTCCACTTTACACAGCCTAGACATCTTCTAACTACAACCCACCCAAAGAAAGTGCTATGGGTCTGCAACCTTTAAGACAAAAAGAGCCACTTGGACCCGTTTCCGAAGAAAAAAAAAACCTGGGAGCCGCAAAACCATTGTGACATTTAAAACAAATATAACACTGCATATATTGTTTCTTACCTTAATGCTATATATACAGGATCATGTATTCATGTACAAATTATTGGAAAACTAATAGCAATAGAACAAAATTATATCTCCATAAATTTATTTATTTATTAACTGCTTTTTTAACCCTGCATTTCTTAAAAACAATCCAAAACAGGTTATAAAGAAGAATAAAACACAAATTACAATATCGCTGCGGGGATGGGAGGGGGAACATTATAAAATGGGAGGGGGAACATTATAAGAGTCCCTGACTCTCAGCATAACCTACCTCACAGGGTTGTTGTGAGGATAAAATGGAGATGGAGGAGGAGGAGGAGGAGGACTATGTAAGTTGCCTTGGGTTCCTTCCAAGAAGTAAAGTGCAATGCATGTTAGGGTGCAATGCATGTTAAGACAGGGGAAAAGTCCTACATCTCCCGGGATGCCCCAGCTATCATGCTGGGAGTTGTAGGATTTTTTTCATGTCTAAACATGGAGAATATCCTGGCAAGCCTAACTGGAGGCAAGGCACGAAGAGGTGGCTGGCAAGGAAGGAGTGGATTTCAATTCAAATGCTGCCCAGAACTGGCCCCTGCTTTATATATGAGCAAAAGGGATTTGTGGCGGAGGGGGATGCGGGCAGCTGCCGCCGAAGGCCTCGGCCTCGGCCTCCTCCCTTCGTTCTCCGCCGGGGAGGCGCTTTCTGCAGAAGCGCTACAGCTTGCCGAAGACCGAAAGCGCCTCCCCGGCGGAGAACGAAGGGAGGAGGCCGAGGCCTTCGGCGGCAGCTGCCCGCATCCCCCTCCGCCGCCTGCCCGTCGCTCACCCGGGGCCGGTCCTTGGAAATGGGGAAGAAGCGGCGGTTGGAGGCCTCGGCCTCCTCCCTTCGTTCTCCGCCGGGGAGGCGCTTTCGGTCTTCGGCGAGCTGTAGCGCTTCTGCAAGAAGCGCCTCCCCGGCGGAGAACGAAGGGAGGAGGCCGAGGCCTTCGGCGGCAGCTGCCCGCATCCCCCTCCGCCGCCTGCCCGTCGCTCACCCGGGGCCGGTCCTTGGAAATGGGGAAGAAGCGGCGGTTGGAGGCCTCGGCCTCCTCCCTTCGTTCTCCGCCGGGGAGGCGCTTTTTGCAGAAGCGCTACAGCTCGCCGAAGACCGAAAGCGCCTCCCCGGCGGAGAACGAAGGGAGGAGGCCGAGGCCTTCGGCGGCAGCTGCCCGCATCCCCCTCCGCCACCTGCCCGTCGCTCACCCGGGGCCGGTCCTTGGAAATGGGGAAGAAGCGGCGGTTGGAGGCCTCGGCCTCCTCCCTTCGTTCTCCGCCGGGGAGGCGCTTTTTGCAGAAGCGCTACAGCTCGCCGAAGACCGAAAGCGCCTCCCCGGCGGAGAACGAAGGGAGGAGGCCGAGGCCTTCGGCGGCAGCTGCCCGCATCCCCCTCCGCCGCCTGCCCGTCGCTCACCCGGGGCCGGTCCTTGGAAATGGGGAAGAAGCGGCGGTTGGAGGCCTCGGCCTCCTCCCTTCGTTCTCCGCCGGGGAGGCGCTTTCTGCAGAAGCGCTACAGCTCGCCGAAGACCGAAAGCGCCTCCCCGGCGGAGAACGAAGGGAGGAGGCCGAGGCCTTCGGCGGCAGCTGCCCGCATCCCCCTCCGCCGCCTGCCCGTCACTCACCCGGGGCCGGTCCTTGGAAATGGGGAAGAAGCGGCGGTTGAAGCTGTCGGCGACCAGCACGGCCTGGAGCGGTGGAGGCGGCTCCTCTTGGGGCTCGGACCCCCGAGAGCCCCCGGACCCGGCTCCACGCTTCGCAGAGGCGCCGCGGGCCGCCATCTTCTCTCACGCTCGTGTCCCTGCTGCCGGAGCGGAGCCGCGGCAAAGGCTTGAAAGAGCCGCATGCGGCTCCGGAGCCGCGGGTTGCCGACCCCTGTGCTAGGCCATAGCTTTCAGCTACCGCCTTCTGAAAGTTGATCTGTGAACTCCATCTCTACAGGACCCAGTATATAAAACTTGCCCAAAACCAAAGCAGGAATGTTCTAGTGAGTAGGGAAGCCTCTCTTCCCTGTAGCCCCCCCCACCTCAAAACCTAGTTGTGGTGGGGGAAGCTACGGTATACACATTTCACTCCAAAATGGTAAAACCTTAGTTTTGGACACTAGATGGTGCTGCAGTTGAAGTGGATACAAGCTACCTGACTTCCTAAAATAATATAAAGGAAATCTCTACTGTCACTCCCTTAAAATCCCTACTTGGCTACCAGAAACAGGGCCCCTCATGCCTGTTACTACTCTAAAACCTTGAAGGTCTCCCTTAACACTATAGACTTTTTCCAAATATCTTACAAGCAGCAGAGGTTTTGGACAAATTATTGTGCAATAAGACTAACTCAATGTTAAAGGTCTCCACAATGCAAGAAGCAGCTCCTATACTAGGCACATTTGAACAAGCATAGACTAATACTCCCTTGTACTCGATGTTAACCATCTCCCAGCTCCGGATTCTTAATCAAATGCAGATTAGAATTGGAACTTCACCAATAAGCATGCATTGAAAAGAATGAAAAAGTCCACTCTATTGTGATCATCTTAACCACACTGATTTTACCTGTGCATGTGCGTGAGAGAGAGAATGAATGTGCTCCTGTAGATGGAAATCTCTAGCTATCAGAAGTTCCAAATACCTTACATTGTAAAAGACAACTTAAACTCCTTTATTCAATAATAATCAAATGAAAGGTGAAACACACTGCACACATTTTTTATTTATATTATATATTAACATTTTTATACTATCATATTTGCTAACAGGCCATCAAGGTGGTGCACACCTTTAATAAAAAGATGCTTCTGTGCACACTTTCTAAAAGCCAGGAGAGTGGGGGCCAACTGTAGTTCTTGAGGGAGTACATTTAACAATTTGGGAGCAACACAGGAGAAAGGCCTTTGACACATGCCCGAAAAACTGGCCTCAAAAGGGCCTCTCCTGCGGATCCTCATACCCAGGCAGGTTCATAATGAACATCTCTGGATCTCAGCCTATGATAGAATTGCTATAAAAACCAAGCTATTAATATTATCAATTTCTATTTCAGTGTGTACACTTTTCTGTTGTTACACACAGGTTTAGATTCCCCAGTTTAAAATTCTATCATCTAGCTATGAAATGAAGATTATGAAAAATGAGATCTCTACTGTCTAGTTACGGTAACTGAAAATTACCCTTTCATCCTTTTTCAATACTGCAGTAAAGATCTAATCTCAAAAGGGGAAGAATGACAATATATCAAACTTAAGTACACCATTCCTTTATCAATTCCTGCTACCTCAGATCCCCTGAAATCCAAGTATTCCTTCAAAAGTCCATTTTCATATAACACTTAAATTCATTTTTGCATGCCCAGCAACTGCAATTTAGAGGCAATCTAGCATACACTAGACTAGAATGTACATGTAATTTTAAAAAAAATGCTGTTCTCTGCTTTCTGTCCTGCATTAGTAACATTCACAGTTGAACACAAAAATACTTAGCACTCAAGAGGCTCAAAGGTACTTTTAGGCTGCTTCTACTTAAGCCAGTTTATTCTGGAGTAGACATCAATCACTCAGTTATTATGAAGAATCCAAACAATGATCGCAGCCAAACGGATGTATTACAGTGTTTTCCTCCCATCTTTTAAAGACCTGGTTTGTGGCAATTTTCCTACAAGCACAATTGCAGAATCACCCTGTCCAATAAGGACTGGCAAAGCACTCTTGATGCACTGGCAAGAGGAGTAGTTCAGGAGGCACTCATCTGCTGCTTGCCCTGCATCTCTTGGTTGTATTGCTATTACCAATGTCCAGCTACATGACCCCTTTTCCCATCACTAGTGTTTTGCCTTTAAAGAAAATAAAAGTCTCATATTGGTTTTGTGCTCAAGTGCAGGTGTACAAATAGATTTTTTTTTTGTAAGATCCAATTGCACTAATAAACTGAATGAACAAATGATAGGATTGCTCTGGTTGCAAAGAGGAAATAACCAATTAAAGGGACAACGTGAGTAGCCAGAAGAAGCAGAAGCTACATTAACTACACCAGATGGAGAGCCCTTTGCCAACTGAAGGCTTCAATCCTATGCACACTTTCAGGGAATGAATGACTTCCTTCCAAGAAGACATACTTATGATTATGCTTGTTTTGGGAAATATAGTACTACATTAAGAGCCATTTGGAACCACAGTTTTAATCAACTAGAAGATCAATGGAAGATCAATGTCTCAGCAATGCAAAAGGCTCCACTGTAGAAAGAGCCTTAATTTATTTATATTTACTTATTGAAAGTATTTTTATCCCACTCCTCAGCCAAAAATGCTGCCAGAGCGGCTTACAATCAGTAAAACAAGACAGTCCCTACCTGCAGTCTTACAATCTTACAATTAATCTAGTCCAGCAGCCTCTCATGGAAATTTGGAAGAGGGAATAATAAACATTTATTTCTAATGCCCCTTACACCAAAGGGCAGGACATATAACATACACAGTAAACATAACAATACAATAAAATAACCAATACCAAACACTTACAGTAACGAATCCCAGCAACCACCACATTAGCCCAACCACTCATTCTGGCTGACTAAAAAGATACATCTTTAATCCCGTATGAAAGTGGGAAAGATCCTCCTCTAATCGGAGGTCCACAGGAAGCCTGTTCCACAAAAGTGGAACCAGGTCCTGAAAGGTTCGTAGCCTTGACAAGGCAGAGCGTGTCGATGGGACCGCTAATAATCTCTGGCCCACCGATCTTAAATACCTACCAGGAACATACCATGAAATCCTAGATGCTAAACAATGAGGGACATTAAAGCACAAAGCTTTAAAGGCAAGAACCAATAATTTAAATTGGGCCCTAGCCCAAATAGGTAACCAATGAAGATTTCTACGGGCCAATCCGTTTCCGGGCAAGGAAAAAGTGTTGGTTATTACCTTTAGAGCCCTACATGGTTTGGGTCCAGGCTACCTACAGGAACGCCTTTTCCCATACAATCCGCCGTACACACTCAAGTCCACTGGGAAGAATCTACTTCAGTCAGCCAAAACTAGGCTGACAGGTATTACCCAGATTCTGCTGCCCCCAGATTGTGGAATGGCCTGCTGGAGGAGATTCGTCAACTTAGCAGTCTTTTGGAATTCAAGAAAGCCATAAAGACTGATCTCTTCCAGCAGGCCTATCTGGTAGAATTTTAGGATGCTTTTAAGATGCTTTTAAGATGTTTTAATAATGTATACTATGTTTTTAAATTAGTTTATATATTT
This sequence comes from Shinisaurus crocodilurus, assembly GCA_021292165.1. NCBI lineage: Eukaryota > Metazoa > Chordata > Lepidosauria > Squamata > Shinisauridae > Shinisaurus > Shinisaurus crocodilurus. Next base: position 15,524 of record JAHFWL010001305.1, on the reverse strand, counting down.
TATGTTTGTTGTTCCCCGCCTCTATCCAAATGGAGAGGCGGGTAAGAAATAAATTTGTTGTTGTTGTTGTTGTAATATGGGAGTATCGTGACAAGTTCAGGACAACATGAACAGTGCTGTTCTGAACCAGAACCAATGGAAGAAGCACAGAAGAGGGCAAGCCAGCTATTAAGCTATTACAATAGTCTAAGCAGGATACCATCAAAGCCTGAACAAGCAGATGGGCCATTTCAGGAGACAAAAACTTACGAATCCTGCGAATGTTCAAAAGGTGAAGATTACATATCTTGGCAGTCCTATTAATAAAAGGATGCAAAGACAAACGATCATCCAGCAAAACACCAAGGCTCTTGGCAGCTGAAACTGGGGCCACCACCGAGCCCTGGATATGCAAAGAAGGACACAATAAGGGAGTTGACACACGATCAGGTTGAAATACTGTACCAGAATTTCAGTGTTATCCATATTCAATTTCAGAGGATGTGTGGCCATCCATGAGGAAACACCTGATAGGCATTCCATCACAGATTGCCACACTACAGTATCAATGGATGCAGAACTTCGATATATCTGTGGAATGAGCTACCTTTTTTTTTTACTGCTAGCCAAAGGAAACAAATCAAAGGAACACCCTTGGGTGTTCTCTAGACTTCTCTACCTTCAATTAATGAATCTTGCCATTTATTTGTGTCCTAGAATTTACCGAGTGGAGTTTTGTGATTTTTATCTCTTCTTCACACTGACTTGTGAATTTGTTTGCATTTCAGCACAACAGGAGAGAGGCTCCAGCTGTTTTTGGGACTGTTTTCGGGACTGTGATAAGGCAAGCAGGCTCCCAGAGAGCGAGCGAACAGGGAGAGCAAACAGGAGTTTGGCAGCGGAGTAGTAAAACAACAAGTGCTGCAAGGGAAAGGCGTGGCCTGAGAGCTCATTCTGTTGAGCAGAAGCTCCTGCTGACTGCAACTACCTGGGGCTGATTGCAGCTGATTGATTGCAGGAAGTGGGGCTGATTGCAGGGCGTGGCCTGGGAGCTCATTCTGTTCCTGACTCCCAGCTGAGCAGGAGCACAACAGGAGAGAGGCTCCAGCTGTTTTTGGGACTGTGATAAGGCAAGCAGGCTCCCAGAGAGCGAGCGAACAGAGCGAGCGCACAGGGAGAGCAAACAGGAGTTTGGCAGCGGAGTTCGGCAGGGGAGGAAGACAGAAACAGAGCACTATGGAAGGAAAGGACTCAGCAGTGGTGGTGACCTGCAAGGGGTGTGCAATGTTTGTTTTCCTGCCGGAGATCAACATGGCCTACACGTGCAACAAGTGCAAGCTGGTCACGCTGTTGGAAGAAAAGGTCAGAGGACTGGAGCAGCAAGTGTCAACCCTCAGGAGCATAAGAGAAAGTGAGGAGTTCTTAGACAGAACGGTGGATCTACAGCACCAAAGCACAGTACCGGAGCCAGAAGGGCAACTGCAGGATGAGGCGGAGTCAGAGACTGCAGAGGCAAGGGAAAATAACACAGGGGAAACCCCCTGGAAAAGGGTGACTGTTAGGAGCAGAAGAACTACAAGACACTCTGCGCCTGTGGAAGCAGTGGAGCTATGGAACCGCTTCCATGTACTTGAGGACGAGAGCAGAGGACAGCCTGCAGAGGGCGGATTACCGGGCACCCAACGTGACAGCGAGCAAGAGGCTGAGGGTCAGTCAAGTGGAGGAAATCAAACCAAGGCCTACAGCAAGAGGAAGAGAAGAGTACTCGTAGTGGGAGACTCCCTCCTGCGGGGGATCGAAGCCAAAGTATGTCGCGAAGACCCATGGACTCGCCAGGTGTGCTGTCTCCCTGGGGCACGGATTAAGGATGTGACAGAACAGCTGCCGAGGCTCATGCAGCCCACCGACACATACCCCTTTCTTCTCTTCCACGTGGGTACAAATGATACTGCCAAGCGGAGTTACAAAGAAATCACGGCAGACTTTGAAGAGCTGGGAAGGGAACTCAAGAACTTCGGGGCCCAGATAGTTTTCTCATCCATCCTTCCAGTACTTGGAAGAGGCATAGAAAGGGAAAGAAAAATACTCCGAGTGAATGACTGGCTACGAAGGTGGAGCCGACGTGAGGGATTTGGATTCTGGGACCACGGGCTACACTTCCTGGAAGATGGACTGCTGGCAAAGGATGGGTTGCACCTCACAAGGACTGGGAAGAATGTGTTTGGACACAGCATGAGGAACTTAATCAGGAGGGCTTTAAACTGAATCCAACAGGGGAGGGAGACATAAACTCGGGGGTACCAATGGAAGAAGGCCTCTATGCCACAATGGAGAGAACAGCTCCAGCGGTGCCCATTGATAGTCTACCACAAAATGTAGGGGGAAAGTCGGACTATAAAGCACATAGTCTTCAATGTCTCTATACTAATGCCCAGAGTATGGGCAATAAACAAGACGAACTTGAACTCTTGATACATGAGGGCAAGTACGACTTGATAGGGATAACTGAAACCTGGTGGGATGACTCCCATGACTGGAATACAGCAATTGAAGGGTATAACTTGTTCAAAAGGAACAGAAGCAACAGAAAGGGAGGTGGAGTTGCACTGTATGTTAAAAATACGTATCTCTGCACAGAGATACAGGAAGAGGTGCTTGGCAGCCCCATTGAGAGCATCTGGGTTAAAATAAAGGGGGCAAAGAATAAAACGAACATGGCGGTTGGAGTCTACTACCGACCACCCAATCAAGGAGAAGATGAGGATGGAACTTTTGAAAAGCAAATTGCCATTGTTTCAAGGAGGCACGATGTGGTAGTAATGGGAGACTTCAATTTCCCTGATATCTGTTGGGAGACTTATTCAGCCAAACATGGCCCCTCCAAGAAATTCCTGACCTGTGTTGCTGATAACTTCCTCCTACAGAAAGTGGAGGAAGGAACTAGAGGATCGGCTATCCTTGACCTGATTCTAACCAACAGAGACGAGTTAGTGGATAAAGTGGCAGTTTCGGGAACTCTGGGGGAAAGTGACCATGTTATACTAGAGTTCTTGATTCTAACAGAAGCAAAAGCTGAGTGTAGCCAAACACGTACCCTGGATTTTAGGAAAGCCAATTTTAACAAACTCAGAACAATGATTAGTAAGATCCCATGGCAAGTGACTCTCACGAGAAAGGGAGCCCAGGAGGGGTGGGAGTTTTTAAAGAAGGAAATTTTAAAGGCACAATTGCAAACAATTCCCACAAGGAAAAAAGGCAGAGGGCAACAGAAAAAGCCAATGTGGCTTCACAATAAACTCAAAGATGACCTGAAAACAAAAAAGGACACGTATAGGAAGTGGAAGGAAGGACAGGCTACAGGGGAAGAGTACAGGCAGGTAGCACAGAACTGCAGGAATAGTGTCAGGAAGGCTAAAGCTGAGAATGAGCTAAGGTTAGCGAGGAATGCTAAAAGCAACAAAAAAGCTTTCTTCAGATACATGCACAGTAAAAGACAGAAGAAAGAACTGGTGGTTCAACTACGCGATGAGGATGGCAAATTGATAACAGAAGACAAAGAAAAGGCAGAAGTGTTCAATTCCTACTTCGGCTCGGTCTTCTCCCAAAAGAGGGTCTATGACCCCCCTGGCAAACCTGAAGTGCAGACTGAAGGGGCAGAATTGCAGCTTGAGATTGATAGGCAAATGGTCAAGGAGCACCTGATTACTCTGAACGAGTTTAAATCTCCAGGGCCTGATGAGCTGCATCCTAGAGTAATAAAGGAACTGGCAGAAGAACTCTCAGAACCACTGTCTATTATCTTTGAGAAATCATGGAGGACAGGTGAAGTGCCAGACGACTGGAGGAGGGCAAATGTTGTTCCCATCTTCAAAAAGGGCAAGAAGGAGGAACCTGGGAACTATAGGCCAGTCAGTCTGACATCAATCCCCGGGAAGATTTTGGAGCAGATTATAAAGAAGACAGTCTGCAAGCACCTTGAAAACAATGCAGTGATTACTAGAAGCCAGCATGGATTTGTCAAGAACAAATCCTGTCAGACTAATCTGATCTCATTTTTTGATCGGGTAACCTCCCTTGTGGACTGTGGGAATGCTGTGGACATTATATATCTGGACTTCAGCAAAGCTTTTGACAAAGTGCCTCACGATATCCTGATTAGCAAGCTAGCTAAGAGTGGGCTAGATGGAACAACTATCAGGTGGATCCACAATTGGCTAAAGAATCGGACTCAAAGAGTGCTTATCAATGGTTCCTTCTCAAACTGGGGAGAGGTAACGAGCGGGGTACCACAGGGCTCGGTCCTGGGCCCGGTGCTCTTCAACATTTTTATTAATGACTTGGATCAGGAGGTACAGGGAATGCTTATCAAATTTGCAGATGACACAAAGTTGGGTGGAACAGCTAATACTCTGGAAGACAGAAACAAAATTCAAAGTGACCTCGATAGGCTGGAGCGCTGGGCCGAAAACAACAGAATGAAATTTAATAGGGATAAATGCCAAGTGCTGCACCTAGGGAGAGGAAACCAAATGCAGAGGTACAGAATGGGGGACACTTGGCTCAACAATACTACAAGTGAGAAGGATCTTGGAATTGTGGTAGATCACAAACTGAATATGAGCCAGCAATGCGATGTGGCTGCAAAGAAGGCAAATGCAATTTTGGGCTGTATTAATAGAAGTATAGCTTCCAAATCGCGGGAAGTGATAATTCCCCTTTACTCGGCACTGGTTAGGCCTCATCTTGAGTACTGCGTCCAGTTCTGGGCACCTCACTTTAAGAAGGACATAGACAAACTGGAGAGGGTTCAGAGGAGGGCAACAAGGATGATAAAGGGACTGGAAACAAGGCCCTATGAGGAGAGACTGAAAGAACTGGGCATGTTTAGCCTTCAGAAGAGGAGACTGAGGGGAGATATGATCGCACTCTTCCAGTATTTGAAGGGATGTCACACAGAGGAGGGCAAAGATCTCTTCTCGTTCATCCCAGTTTGCAGGACACGGAATAATGGGCTCAAGTTACAGGAACCTAGATTCCACCTAAACATCAGGAAAAATTTCCTGACTGTCAGAGCAATAAGACAATGGAATCAACTACCTAGGGAGGTGGTGGGCTCTCCCAGTCTGGAGGCATTCAAGGTGCAGCTGGACAGACATCTGTCAGAGATGCTTTGACCTGGATTCCTGCATTGAGCAGGGGGTTGGACTCGATGGCCTTGTAGGCCCCTTCCAACTCTACTTTTCTATGATTCTATCTATGATTCTATCATCATTTATTTACATTCTAGTTGCCTCTTTCAATGACTATTACAATTTCCAGTACACTACGTAATATTGAAGAAGTTGTAAGCAGTGTATACGCTTTTCTATATTTCTGTGTAGATACTCATGTAAACGGAGCAGGCTTAAATTTATCTATGCTGATTTATAAATTTCATCTTAGAATCTGCAATAGAAATAGTTTTGAGCATGTAGAGAGCCAATACAATTTCATCTCCATTAAAGGGGGGCATGTTATTGATTATATGTTGGCTTAAACACCTCTCATACCATTTTGGGGTGGAGAATTTTAGGGTTGAAGAGAGACCCAAGAGCAATCACCAACCATTGAAAGTAGAGATTGGAATATGTTAGGAGAAAACTTGGAGCTGCTATAGCTGTAGAATATGTCATTCAAGGTACAAAGTGTCTTGGATGGAATGAATGTTTATAGGACAAAACGTGTGTAGTGAAAATTTCAAAGTGTCACTTTTAAAATAAAGGCTGCCATCTGGTTTATTGAAAAGTTTTACTATACTTATATCACAGAATGCTTACTATGAATAGATGCAGAGATAATATTTTAAGAGCAATGGGGGCAGTATTAATTCCACCTCAGAGCACTTAATACAAATGTACCTTTTACTTTCACAGAGCAATCTCTGAAAACAATTGTTTTGTGAATTTTCAGTCTGGCTTAGTTTGGAGACAGAGGGCAAAGGTGGAGATGGTGCCTACTGGCTTGCGTACATGGCGTAAATCATGATCAGGGCCAGCATCAAGGGTAGGCTCGGTTGGTCACCTGCCAAGGGCCCGCCCCCCAACAGATGCCCACTGACAAGAGCCCCCTCGAGCTGATCCTCTTCATCATTGCAACCTGCTTGTCCCTGCCTCTTGCTCTTGCCCAGACAATGGTGGAGGTAAGAAGTAGAAGCAGTAGATGACACTGCCTACTTCCCCATTTGCTCTCTGTTTGTCAAGCAAGCAAGTGGCAACAGTGATGAGAAAGAGGGTGAGCAGCAATAGCAGCTGGTGACACTGGTGGTGACAAGGTAGACCCACGGAGGGAAGGGGCCCATTGAGAGTGTCTTGTCCATGGACCCTCAAAAACCTGGAACTGGCACTGATAATAATGGCATCATCAACTGATAATAATGGCATCACTGACTATAGAAAAATGCAATTCCTTGTGTATTTCTTTACTTTACATAATGAAGCACTTCTGGTTATAAGTTGTTGTTGCTACATGGACCACCATCCTTGCATTTTGAACAAAACACATGTACACAGATTGTTTTGCAACATGTTTTGAAAAGGCAGACTGCTTGCCAGAAGCTGGAGGGAAAGGGCAAGATGAATGGCTGGGCAGTGTTCTACTTGCTGGTATGTCTGTCATGCAAACTGCAAAGCTGGACTCACCCAGGTCACAGTGGTCACAGTGTGTTCTTTAAAAAGGTTACAGCCTTATTCACCCTACGCAAACTTTTTGAATCACATTTACAGTTTCTGTTAAATTAATATGCTGCATTAAAAATGAAAGAGACTATAGAGAAGGGAAATATCTCTTACCACCCGGAAGCAAATGCACAGACACTGACCCTGTTCCTGTTCCAGGCAAGAGTGTTAGGAGATCTATGCACTCAGTGGGACTGTTTATATTTTCCCCCCAAACAGCATCCTTCCTACCACACACACACCATTGTAAGCTGCTTTTGCAAAAATAACAAAGAGTCTTGTGGCACCTTAACGACTAACAAACTTATTCTGGCATTAGCTTTCATGGACTAAAATCCACTTAGATCAAAAAGTTTAGATGCAACATAGGGGAGCTGCTGGCTGAAGAAGAAAATAAAATACTTCACTGTGCACACACAAACCTACATTTGCATGAAAGAAGAGCACTCTGGATCAGGTCACCACTGCCTACATGTAACTACTTAATATTTTACCTGCCCAAGGTATGCTGGAGTAGTACACACATCCGTATTTTTATAAAACCCAAAGCCTGCAAGTGGAAGTCTGCACAGTGCACAGTTTAGACAAAGGCTGCAATCCTATGCACACTTATTTTTTTAAACTAGGGCCAAACACATAGGATATTGTGGATATTCAGAAGTGTTGTTTTGTTTTTTAAAGCAGGAAGGGTAAATGCTATCTCCCCCAAGTATGTCACTGCCACACCTAGTTTGTAGGGATATGCTAAATATTTCCCCTTTTTAATTTTAGTCAGGAATTAGCTGGGGGATAGGGTATGTTCATAATTCATATTTTGGAAAATTATGTTTGGTACCACTCATCATCATCATCAGGCGATCACTCGTGACCGAGTAAGATTGTCTTCCGGGATAAAAGGAGGAAATTCTAAAGAAGATTGTGTAGACTCTAGCAATGGGTCCGTAAGTGACTGTGGAGGCCAATTCTAGATCCACACAGCTTCCCACAGTGAGGACACAGGCTACCAGATAGAAGATGGTCCTGTAAAGGATTCATTTGACGTGCTTTTCGCTTAGCACGTTTCTCCCTTTCACCTTGCACTCGGGCTTCTTCAAAGTCCATGGAACCTTTGTGAAAGGCCAACCTCCATTTAGATCGTTCATGGGCCAGAGCTTCCCAGTTTTCGATGTTTATATTGCATTTTTTTAGATTAGCCTTATGAACATCTTTAAACCTCTTATATTGACCACCGATATTCCGCTTTCCATCCTTGAGTTGGGAGTAAAGTAACTGCTTTGGGAGACGGCAGTCAGGCATTCGAACAACATGACCGGTCCACTGAAGTTGGCGTTGAAGGATCATTTTTTCAATGCTAGTAGTCTTTGCTTCTTCCAGTACACTGACATTTGTTCGCCTATCTTCCCAAGTAATTTGCAGGATTTTCCGGAGGCAACGTTGATGAAACCTTTCAAGGAGTTGGAAGTGACGTTTATAGATAGTCCATGTTTCGCAGGCATACAATAAAGTTGGTAATACAATGGCTTCATAAACCAGTGTTTTGGTCTTCTTACAAATATCCCGATCCTCGAACACTCTATGTTTCATTCGAGAAAATGCGGCACTTGCGGAGCTCAGACGATGCTGGATTTCACTGTCGATGTTAGCTGTAACAGAAAGATAGCTGCCAAGATAGAGAAAATGATCGACATTTTCCAGTATTGTCCCGCCAAGCTGGATAGATGGCATCACCAAAGGATTGGCTTGCACTTGCTGATGAAGCACTTTGGTTTTTTTGATGTTAAGTGAGAGACCAAGTTTTTCGTATGCTTCTGCAAAAGCATTTAGGATAGTTTGGAGATCATCCTCTGAATGTGCGGAGACCACATTATCATCAGCATACTGAAGTTCCACAACGGAGGTTGTAATTACCTTACTTTTTGCTTTCAGCCTGCTGAGATTAAAAAGCTTTCCATCTGTTCGATATATAATTCCCACACCGGTGGGAAGTTTCCCCTTGACAAGATGTAAAACCATGGCGATGAAAATGGCAAATAATGTTGGGGCGATAACACATCCCTGTTTAACACCTGATCCCACTTTAAATGGAGCACCATGAGAGCCGTTGTTGTCCAAAACCGTTGCCGTCATGTTGTCATGGAGAAGTCGCAAGATATTCACAAATTTATTGGGGCATCCAATTTTCATAAGGATAGTCCAGAGAGCTGTACGGTCTACAGTATCAAAGGCCTTAGCCAAATCGATAAATGCCATATAAAGGGGTTGATTTTGCTCCCGGCATTTTTCTTGGAGCTGACGTGCAGTAAAAATCATGTCTACTGTCCCTCTAGAGGGGCGGAAACCATATTGAGTTTCAGGGAGGATCTCTTCTGAAATAGATAGAAGACGGTTTGCGAGAATCCTGGCAAATATTTTACCTGCGGTTGCTAAGAGAGAAATGCCCCGATAGTTTCCACAGTCTGTTCTATCACCCTTCTTAAAGAGGGTGATAATTATGGCATCCCTGAAGTCTTCTGGGATCTCTTCTCTTATCCAGATTTTTTCGATGAGTTTATGAAGATGTTGTACAAGTTCGGGCCCCCCTTCTTTAAAGATTTCAGCAGGAATCCCATCTGGTCCACTAGCTTTGTTGTTCTTCATTTGATTAATGGCTTTTTTTACTTCATCCAAAGTGGGGAGTATTGCAAGTTCCTCTTTAATTTGTTTTTGCGGGATTTGCGAAAAAATCTCATTATTCACCTTAGACTTACGATTTAAAAGGTCATAATAATGCTCTTTCCAACGCAGTGCAATAGACTCTTTGTCTTTTAAGAGTTTGGTGCCATCTTTTGATTGTAAAGGGTTTGTACCATAGGTTTTTGGTCCATAAATGGCCCTTGTGGCCTTAAAAAAGCCCCGTGCATCATGAGATTCTGCAAGTTGTTGAATTTCTTCAGCTTTCTTTTTCCACCAAGCGTTCTTAAGTTCTCTTGTTCTTCTTTGGACCTCAGCCTTTGCGCTAGCGTAGGTTTTTTTCTTGGCAGCGCAGTTAATATCATTTTGCCATATTTGGAAGGCTTTCCTTTTTTGGTCAATTATATATTTAATCTCATTGTCATTTTCATCAAACCAATCCTGATGTTTCTTAGTTTCATATCCAATAGTTTGTTCACAAGCTGCAGTAATGGAGGTTTTCAGCTTAGACCAATGGTCCTCAATGTTGTCAGGAGGTTCCGTAGGTAGATGTTCCTTAAGAAGTGATTGAAGACGAGTTTGCTTAATAGGATCTTGAAGGACTTGGATGTTCATTTTACGCCTTGGTTTCCTTCCTTGAAGCCTACGTTGGGGAGCAATGTTGATAACCATTGTGGACCGGATTAGTCGGTGGTCTGTCCAGCAGTCGTCGGCACTCACCATGGCCCTAGTAAGAAGTACATCGCGGCGATCTCTAACACGGACAATTACATAATCCAGAAGATGCCAGTGCTTTGACCGTGGGTGCTGCCATGATGTTTTAAACTTATTCTTTTGTCGAAAGAGCGTGTTTGTGATAGTGAGATTATGTTCTGCACATATAGACAAAAGTAAGAGTCCGTTCGGGTTGCTATTACCAACTCCGTTTTTTCCAATAGTTTCTGGCCATAAATCAAAGTCACGCCCGACTCTTGCGTTAAAATCGCCCAGGAGGATAATTTTATCCTCCTTAGGTATCTCTGACAGGAGAGTGTCCAACTGGCTGTAAAAACTTTCCTTGATGTCATCATCAGCATCTAATGTTGGTGCATAAGCGCTCAAAATAGTTACCTGTTGGTTATTGGCGAGCTTTAATCGAAGAGTTATCAGGCGTTCGTTAATGCCAGTAGGAACTTCTGACAAAGAGTTCACGAGTTCATTTTTGATGGCAAAGCCTACACCATGTATTCGTCGGTCCTGCTCAGGTAGTCCTTTCCAGAAGAAGGTATAACCTCCTTTTTCTTCTTTCAGCTGTCCCTCTCCTGCCCTTCGAGTTTCTTGAAGTGCTGCTATGTCAATTTTAAACCGTCTCAGCTCCCTTGCAATAATAGCAGTCCTACGCTCAGGGCGTTCACTATCTATGTTATCCAGCAATGTCCGTATATTCCATGTTCCAAAATTCAAATGTCTTTTCGACCGCTAAAATGGTGACCCCACTGGACGCGGTAATCCAGTCAGGGGAGAAAGAGGTAGACTATGTTTAGGGCACCTTTTCTAGCCCCCTCCCCATACGGGGTGAGCAGAGTGGATCCTAAATAGGGCTGCTCAGTCATGGATACAGCTGCCGAGCTGCTCGACTACCTCGTTCCTTGAACAGGGCGACTGAATCTGCATCCACCGCCCATGTGCTGGTCCATGACTAGGGGCTTCCAGATTCACAGTCCTGCCCCCGTTGCCATTCGCCAGTCGCCATGGGACTTTTTTTGTTTTGTTTTGTTTGGTTGGGTTGGGTTGGGTTGGATGGGTTGGGTTGGAAGACGCCTGTGCGTGAAACTGTTTTATGTGGGGAGATCGGTGCACAACGAATCACCACACAAACTTGACAGAGTACGGCAGAGATCCAATGGCACGGTTACCCTGACGATTGGAAAACCATTCTCTGCTGCAGCCTTCATCCGCCTTCACAGCCGTTGTAATTTAGGTTTAATTATCTTCCGCTATTCCTTTATCTACTGTTTGGTGTTTTATTGGTTAGGGCAGCTTTCTCTTTCCTGGATTACTGACAAAGGTGATTGGCTACTTTTTGCATATCAGTAATTGGTAAACACATAGTGAATGTGATGACAGCACAATGCTATGTAGCCATTCATATTTACCGAGGGCAAACTAAGTCAATTCAGAGTGTGGGCATCTCTTTCTGAATTAAGATACTCTCAAAGCAACTGCAGAAAAGTTGCCACAGCAGTGAACAGAGACATCAGGATGGGACATTGTGGAAAAGTTACAGAAATGCTGTACAGAAAGTTTACAAAAATACTAATTTCTCTCCTGAAAAAACCCAAAGAAGCACAAGCCTCAGGGCAAGATGCATAGTACTCCAGCTGCTTGCAGTATGCTCTGGGACAGGGGTCCTCAAACTTTTTAAACAGGGGGCCAGTTCATTGTCCCTCAAACTGTTGGGGGGCCGGACTATAGTTTGAAAAAAATATGAACGAATGGATCAAGTAAAAAAAATTGACCTGGGTCCTTTTTTTTTTTACTTGATTAAATGGAAAGTGGGTGACTTTGGGCCAGTCACTGACTCTCAGTTTAACCTACCTCACAGGGTTATTTATTTATTTTATTTTTATTTATTATATTTATACCCTGCCTTTTTTCCTGCAAGGAACCCAAGGCGGCTTACATAATCCTCCTCCTCCTCTCCATTTTACCCTCACAACAACCCTGTGAGGTAGGTTAGGCTGAGAGTCAGTGACTGGCCCAAAGTCACCCAGTGAGTTTCATGGCCGAGCGGGGATTTGAACCCGGATCTCCCGAGTCCCAGTCCAACACTCTAACCACTACGCCACACTGGCTCTTATTGTGAGGATAAAATGGAGAGGAGGAAGATTATGTAAGCCACCTTGGGTTCCTTGCAGGAAAAAAGGCGGGGCATAAATATAATAAATAAACCAACCAAATTGTCTAGAAGCTAGAAATTCTGATTATATAATTAAAAAGACGCATCACATTTCTCCCCGATTTTGTGAGGTATACTGCCTCAGCAGATGGAGGCTCCATTCCTAACTCTCAAAGCCAGGAGCCGCCTCACTGAAACACAGCAATAGTTCTCAGAGGACAGCGTTTTGCTTCCGAGGAGACAACAAGTTTTGTGCCCCACAGAAACTGGCATTCACCCACCGCTTGTACTCTGCTGAGATTTGCTTTTTTCCTCTTCAGGATTCTTGACACCGCTTTTTAGTTCTCTTTTATTTCCCCCTCCCTTCCCGATTCATATGTTTATTATCAGTCTTCCCCTCCTTCTCCAAAGGACTCCTCTCCAGCTGCCTCTCTCTGCAGGCCTGAATCACAGGGGTGGCCCAAGATCTTTGGCTGCCTTTAGCAATATTTCCCACAAGTGCCTCTTCACTTTAAACCCCAAGTTTAAACATACCAAGGTGTAGACTGGGATGGGGGTGCAATTGGTGCAAATAGGAGGGAGTAGAGAAAAGTGCGGTAGGGGAAGACTTGGAACCTGAGAAGGTACATCTTTAACTGAAGGGGGAACAAAGAGAGATATTATTAGGGTGGTATTAGGACCTAATACCACCCTAATAATATCTCTCTTTGTTCCCCCTTCAGTTATAGATGTTTAGGATGATGAGGTCTCACTCTTGCTTCACCACCACACACACACACACACACACACACCTTTCCCCTCCCCTCCCAGCTCGGGGCTGGGTCTCTGCCGTGGGCTCCAGGCATCCAAGCGCCACGATTTCCCGGTCGCTCGCCCGGCCCAGGGCGACGGAGGCAGCAGCAACGTGGCGGGGGAGGAAGGGATGGGAGGGAGGGAGGAGGAGGAGGGGGATGAGAAGGGGTCGCTGACTCGCTGTGAGTGCCGCTCAGAGTCCGCAGCGGCGCCTTGAATCCCTTCACTGAGGCAGCGGCAGCAGCTCTTCGTTCCTCCTCCCCCTCCCTCCTCCAGCGTCACGCAAGGCTCGGGGAGAGCTGGGAAAGGCGGGTGGGGGAAAAGAACAGTAGCAACACAACAGCAAGCAGCCGTCTACTGCGGGGGAGGGGGAGCGACTGAGCCGGCGGCGCCCTGCGTCTCCTGCAGGCTGACGCTGACCACAGGACTGCCACCCGCCCTGCAGGGCTCCGGGCGGGCGGGCGGCTCGCGCCTCGCCGCCGGCTCAGCCGCCGGCTCAGCCGCCCCTCCTCCCCTTACCCCACAAGGAGGAGGCTCTAGATCGGGCCAGATGTGTCCCGCGGGCCGTAGTTTGAGGACCCCTGCTCTGGGACATACAACAGATATAGAGCCCCAGCCACAAAATACACATCTATATTGCCACAATATCTTTCTTCACTAAGATACACGTTTAAGTTTCTGTGTTGTTCCCTTCTACAAGAATCCCATATATTAGTGAGAACATTAAAATATGTTGTAACTTTGTCAAGATTTACATAGATTTCATAGATCATAGAGTTGGAAGGAGCCTACAAGGCCATCGAGTCCAACCCCCTGCTCAGTGCAGGAAACTAGAGGAGGGGTCTCCCATCCAAGTAATAACCAGGCCTGACCCTGCTTAGCTTTCCACACTCAGACAAGCATGTGGGATCAGTTTCTGAAAGAGAAACAGCAATGTGCCTAAACCTTGCAATTGATGTTGACCTTTATGCTTATTTTTTGACCCTTGGTGAGAAAAAGTTGAAAGCCAATGGTGAAAGTTGTTCACATAGTTTTATATCACCTGGTAGAACCTAATTTGAATGTTTGCAGCCTCCTCTCACATTTCATCTTCAGACTCTGACTGTGCAGGCTTCAAAGCTTTAACATCAAGTCTGCCTTTATTTTTTCTCATCTACGCCCCACCCCCCATGCCCACACAATACCTGCTTTTTGTAATCTTGCCTGATGAAGAGATCTCTCAAGATCTCGAAAGCTTGCATGTTTTTTGTGACCTTGAGTTGGCCTAATAAAGGTATTGCCCTAATAAGGATTTTGGAATTTTTCTTATAACCAACATGGCTACCTTTGGTTTTTGTTTCGCAAAAGAGTAAACCCATGTACACACACAGATATTATCAGTTTAAGCACTTTTCACATTAAAAATCCAAAATAGCTACGGTATTTAAAGAAGTAATCCTCAACACTTCTCTGCTAATTGTTTGCACACAATTCCAACATTTATATTTGCAATTAAGGTTTTTCTTCTGTATAAAAGAAAGTGTCTGCTACATTTAGTTACTACAAATGGGCATCTGTTAAGGATGCTAATGTGTACAATATCCTCAACCCAAACTGCCATGCTATCTTTGATACTCTTTCTAAACAAACATAATATAGCTTCCAGAAAGAGAGATCTTAACAGGTCTTGATGAAATCTTATTGCAAAATATTTTAAATTATCAGAATGCCTTTGTAACCAAGGCACAAACCTCCAGCTTCTTGCCTCCTATATTTTTCTCCTGCTCTTATTCTAATGATACACATTCAATTACTACAGAAAAGAAAAGAGTCAAATCAGAAACATCTGTAGTTTGCCATATAATTACTGATTCTTCCCCATGGAGACTGACCTTTGTAACACCGATACCAAGACCTGAAAGGCTAAAATGACAGAGGATATTCACAAGGTTTAAAACGTATAACATGATTACAAGGAATTAAAATAGGCACTGTTATTTTCCTTCTTGGTTTATGTTAACATTAAGCGTGGACTTTATGATCTTGCGTTAATCTCTGTGCTCAGTATGTAGTGCTGAATTTACTCACTATTAGGGGATTCACAAGCCGCTTGAAAATGCAATGTTTTGATTATATAATAAAGTCAAACCCTGGCATTTGAGGCTATTATACAGCCATTACTTTTACCTGTAATAGGAATCTTTTCCACCAGGCTTTTCTTCCTTGCTCCTCATCTTCACACCAGCTTGTGACTTCTGTATGTGAACACACACAATAATGAAGCACATTCAAAGTCACAGTGATCAGACCAGTTTGTTTTCTTTTTAAGCCCCATTCCCTTTAATTTTTCATTTTTGTTATCTCTTGTTTTATTGATCTAAACTGTCCATTACAGTTCTTTACAAAAGGACCCTACTGTGAACTTTAGTCAAATATGCTGCTACTATCTCTGCAGCTGCCAAAGAAAACAGTAAACTGGCCAAATACCTTGAATAGTTTGGGTCTGGAGACTT
>JAHFWL010001304.1:0-127455 GCA_021292165.1 Shinisaurus crocodilurus | reverse complement strand
ATACAAGCAGAAGCCGCCACATCCTCTCATGATTAAGGCTGAGGCAGGTGGAGGGAAAGGGACATGGCGGTGAGTGGGGGGCAGACAGAAATGAAAAGCACGGAAAGCTGCTTGGCCCAGGGTAAAAAATTACGAAGAATTTTGTAGAGCAGTGTTATTGACCTACACTGGAAGCGTGAGAGGGTTCATCTCTCTTGTGACCGAGTGTCATCACAAAGAAGGCATGGGGAGGGGCTGCTTCGTGCCATCCTTTGATGCATGGGATGTGGCACCCCTGGGAGGAGTTTCTACTGTTCTCTCTCAGAGATGTCTGTGGCAATGACACCTCTAGAAGTGATTGGCTGAGCTGCCCTGATGTCACAGAGGAGTGGGGCAGCTAGTAGGGGGAGGGTTTCTGGCTGCCATTGGTTGAGCTTCTCTGATTCTAAAGATGAGGAGAGCCCTGGGATGGAGGGGTGGCCCAGAGGAATGACTGGAAGAGATTATCACTAGTCAGATGTGTCTGAAGAGGAAAGGAATGAGCAGAGAGAATGAGCAGAGATTCTTGGGAGAGAGAATGAGCAGAGATTAAGGTTCTGCATTGCTAGGATGCAGAAGTGAGGAAGGCTGGAATCTGCTACCATGAGGGCAATCTGTTTGCTTCCAGCCTGTCATGTTTCAGAGCGTATGCCTATGTACTCCAGTTGCTGGGGAACGTGGGTGGGAAGGTGTTGTTGCATTATCCTGCTTGTGGTTCCCCATGGGCAGCTGGTTAGCCACCGTGTAGACAGATACTGGACTAGATGGACCCTTGGTTGATCCAGCAGGGCTCTTCTTATGTTAGAGTATACACTGATAAGAATTTACCAAGATTTGCACATTCCTTCATTTGGGATAGCAGAGAACTTGAGGTTTCAAAAATCTGAATGCGGAGAAAGGGGACACATTCGTCCGTCCCTAGAGAATGCTCTAGTGCGCACTATGCGTGCAAACGACTATCTCAAGTGCTGTGCAGCTTTGCCTCCTCCCCCGGAAAATTCCTGCGGGTGCCCATGTGCCCTCTGAGTAATGCCGTCACCCACTGAGATGCCTTTGAATCTCCTGACTTTTCTTTACCTGCTAATCCCTTCCTGAAATAGAAGTTTGGCGCATCCCTTACTCAGATCATTTGGAAGCTCAGCGAGGCCTTTTGCTCAGACCTGCTCTGGCTGGTCGTCTCAAGCCTGCCCTCTGCTATTCCACAGCCAGTAGCAGGCACCTGAACATTCATTTCTGGTGGCCTCCTCCATCTCATTGTGATTTCTCAGATGTCAATGCAAGTTAACACCAGTAATTGCAGAGAGCCATGAGGAAGCTGTGAATACTTGCCAGACCCCATTACCGTTCCCTTCCCCGGAATGGGGATACGGAACGGGCACCGGCGGCACAAGGTGTCAGCTGCAATTTTGCTCTCGGAGCATCGCTGTCGGCTTGAGCAAGCTTCTCGGAAGGCATCGCCCAAGTGTCACCGTCCCTCGGCCCCTTCTGTCTTTGCTGCCGGTGGCTCCTTTGTCAAAGCAAAATGGACTTGCAGATGAGAGGGATTATGGGGATCGGGGGGGGGGAGAGACAGAGCGAGAAATGGCACCCATAGGCATAGCCCAGAAGGTTTCTTGCGCAAACAGTTTGTATGTGGCAAAATCTTTTTCAGAGAGTTGGAGGAGGCAAGAGCCATTGCTTGTGATGTGGTCTCCCATCTCTGATAAACCAGGTTTTGCTGGTTTCTGTAATGCTTCAAAAACCAGTGTGGGGAATCGGTTTTGACTGTTTATCACGTCTGCTTACACGCAGAAGGTCTTGGGTTCGAGGCGAGCCCAGTGGAACCAACTTGCTTTTAAACAGCCTGTGGCTCATGCTGGCTCAGCTTGTCTGGGCGTGGAAAGCTAAGCAGGGTCAGGCCTGGTATTACTGGATGGGAGACCCCCTCCTCTAGTTATCCTGCATTGAGCAGGGGGTTGGACTCGATAGCCTTGTAGGCCCCTTCCAATCGATGATCCTATGATATCCTATGAGTCTGACACACCATGGGAACACAATCTAGAAGTGTGTCTCTTAGGAATGATTGCCTTTCTCTGGCTAGTTTCGTGTTGTTTTCAGTGCATTGAGGGACTGGTTCTGTCCTGTTCTTGCTAAAGATGGATTCAACCCATCATGTGATCATTTATTAATGTTATTATTTATTATTACATTTTTTTATCCCGCCCTTCCTCCAAGGATCTCATGGTGGTGGTGAACTTGCCTCTCTGGTTCCCCATTGCACTGCTATGGCAACCCTATGAGGTACCGGTAGTTGATTGACCCCAGATCACCCAGTTTGCTTCATGACTGAGCATTGACTTGACCACAGGTCTCCCACACCTTTGTATGACATTGCTAGGGCACAATCCTAGGCACGTTTAGACACAGAAAAGTCCTACAACTCCCAGCATGCCCCAGCCAGCGATTTTAAAATATGATGGTTTGTTATTTCACTGACATAAAATACCTTGGCATAGATTTAAGGTGGGGTCTCATTCTGAAACAAGAGGGTCAGGTTTAAGTTGATTCTGGGCAATCAAGGTGGGGGTTGGACTTTTTCTGAAACAGAAGCCCCCCCCTCTCTTACACACACACATACACATGCACTGAACTGGTTTTGAAATGGATGTGAGTTTCAAAAGTAGAGTGTAACATGGCATAAAAAGAGAAAAGTCAAAAATCCCACAGGAGACACACATGCCATGGGACTTGCTTAAATTAGCTCTTTGGATCCTGGCACAGCTCAGCAATAGGCTGTGTTAGTTTCTGAAACTGTGCACTAATCATGGAGGAAAGGGGGATATCCATTTCACCTGGGTCACTGGTTGGGATTGGGAGGGACTGATTAACCCTTCTCACTCCTTCCATTTGCTTGCTCAAAATGCCTTCCCACCCCCATTGCTTTCCCGTTTATTTGGGGAGAAAGATACTGGATATATCTTTCCCTTGTGGGAAGAAAAGTAGCTCAGGTCTCCTCTGAAATCTCCACTGATTTTCCATGACCTTCTTTAAAATAACACATTTTCTTATCGGCTGCTGGGATTGCTGTGAAATAGTTTTCTGTTGGTGCTGAAAACGGGGTTCAAATGAGTCGTTTAGTGTGTTGGGACTCAGACCCCTACTCTGTCTTTTACTCAGTCTTTTGGGCAGGCTACTTGCCCTTTGCCGTGCCTCCCATGGCAGTCATTTTGTGGTGGTGCCCAGGACAGTTTCTCCAATTGCCAAATGGGCTCACAGCCAAAACAGTTGCCTACCCCTGTCCTATGGCAGTTGTCCCCAACCTGGTGCCCCCTAGTTGTCTTGAACTTCATCTCTTATCAGCACCGGCCAACTTGGATATTGGTCATGAATGCTGGGAGTTGTAGTCCAAAACATCTGGTGGGCACCAGGTTGGGGAAGGCTGTCAAATGGCACCTGGTTCCTGACAGTTTGTGCACTGTGGTTTGTTTGTTTGTTGATTGATTGATTGATTGCACTTCTAGATCGCCCATCTAGCCGGAACCCCACTACTCTGGGCGATGTACAATGTGAAATAATTAAAACAAGCAGAATAAAATACATTTAAAACAGTATAAAATTTTAAAATCCTAGCCCACCCCACAATATAAAATGAAACAGAGCAGAATAAAATACAGTATAAAATGTTAAAGCCCTAGCCCACCCCATATTCCCACCTGAAAAGCCATGTTTTTAATAAATGGCGGAAGCTCATCAAGGAGGGGTCATGGCGGAGGACACTGGGGAGAGAGTTCCACAGTTTGGCGGCCGCCACAGAAAAGGCCCTCTTCCTAGTCCCCACCAACCTGGCTGCTCTGGCTGATGGGACAAGGAGAAGGCCGTCTGTGGCGGATCTTGTTGAGCGGCCTACTTGATGTTGCTGGGGAGACGCTCCTTCAGATAAACTGGACCGGAGCCGTATAGGGTTTTAAAGGTCAAAACCAACACCTTGAATTCGGCTCAGCAAGCAATTGGTAGCCAGTGCAGCTCCTTGAGCACTGGAGTGATGTGATCACGTTGGCAACTGCCTTTAACGAGGTGAGCCGCTGCATTCTGTACCATCTGTGGCTTCCAAACCGTCTTCCAGGGTAACCCCACGTAGAGTGCATTACAGTAGTCTAGGTGAGAGGAGACCAAGGCATGAACCACTGATGGGAGCAGATGATTAGGAAGGTAGGGGGTGCAGCTGCCATATCAGATGGAGTTGATACAGCGCCCCCCTCCCCCCCCGGCTCACCCTCTCTTGTCCCAGATTATGGAACTGGCAAGGTGGTAAGCAACACCCCTGTCTCCAACAATGCCAAAGCAATAGAAAATAAATTTGGATAGGGAGAAATGGCAAGAGATGGTTTGTTCTTCCCATCTGGCAATCAAGGCATAAACAAAGGCTCAAGCTTTTTGTGCTTGAAAAATTTGGGAAGGCAATTTAGATGGGGGAAGGAAGCTAAAGAAGTGTCCTTTCTTTCACTTGAAACAATGAACAACAATTGTGTCTCTTGCATAAATGCTAAACTCCATAGAAGAGATGGGGAGTGAAGGAGCGGTGGTGGTGAGGCTGGATGCGTAGGATACCCCAGGAGCTAATCACTAATTTAAAAAGAACTGGTATATAAATTGTTGCTAATTAGCTCAGTAAATGCTTGCTGTGGGCTGCTAAATTAGAACCTGTTCCAAAGGATGAGATCGGCAATCGGGAAGAGATCAGCCCCCCTCCACCTGCCCAGCCTGTGTGTGTTTTAAAGAGATGAGTGCCCCCCAAACACAGAAGTGCGCCATTCACATTTAATGCAAAAAAAACATGCATTCAGGTATGCACAGCCAAGTGCCAATGAGAGGAGAAATGGACCCGTGCTAGTCTTGATTTGTTTTGGATGTGTCCGCTGTGCTCCCTGACACTTGGTAGACACTCCGTGTGGACTTGGTAAGTAGACTTGGCTCATGACCCACTGAGCTCACCACCAGCTCTAAAATGTAGCCTGTCATTCAGGGCCAAACTATAGATGAGGAGGAGAGAGGCTGTAGCACAGTGGTGGAGCACATGCGTTGCACGCGGAAGGCCTCAGGTTGGATCCACAGCTTCTCCGGGTAGGAACATAAGAAGAGCCAGGGCCGGTGCTACCATTAGGCCAACTAGGCGGCTGCCTAGGGCGCCGGACTAAAAGGGGTGCCAGGAGCATAGGGCTGGAGGGAGGGAGGGCTCAAGTGGGAAGGGGGGGCGCTAAATATCTGATCTTGCCTAGGGCACCAAACTGCCTTGCACCGGCCCTGAGAAGAGCCCTGCTGGGTCCATCTAGTCCAGCATTCTGTTCACACAGTGCAGTGGCCAGTCAGTTGCCCACGGGAAACCCACAAGCAGGACATGAGTGCAACAGCACCCTCCCGCCCATGTTCGCCAGCAACTGATGTACATAAGCACACTGCCTCTGATACTGGAGGAAGCATATAGAGCCATCAGGACTAATAAGATAGCCAGTGTTGCGTAGTGGTTAGAGCAGTGTTCTCCGACCTTGGGTCCCCAGATGTTTTTGGCCCGGAAACAGATTGGTATAGCCTGGAAACAGATTGGCCACCCCAGTGACAACTAGACTTGTTTCTCATCATCTAAGCTCTCCTATGGTGGACTTGTGTTATCAGTCCTGTGTGACCTCCATTTTTTATTTTTTTTTACTAGTGTCTCTATATTCCACTGTAGTTATTCTTGTGTTAAGTAATCCTGAGACTGTGCTTTCACTGAAGGACATCAGAAATGCCCCACTGATCAGTCCACAATCCAATCCTAGCCCAGCATTATTTACAAGAATCCCGGCACCCAAAACTGGCCAGTGGTCCACCTCCAGTGGTCTAACTTCTGACCACCCCCATTTTAACACTTCTGTTTTGACATGTGACCCATGTACCTATGCACACATATATGCCCCCCCCACACACACACCCTACCCACAATCCTCATCAAGATCACTGTCTGCTTCCTCACTACGATGAGCAGAGAAACAGAGATCTTGCTTGGGATCACTGGGAGGAGGGAGAGGCTCTAACCTCATGCCACCCCCCTCAGCGGTCCTGCTCAAAATGGCTGTTATTAGCAGCAGGGAAACAGCCATGTTGATGATGCTCACTGGGGAGGGATAAGGTGAGAGCCTCCCCCACTTACTGCTGCCACCAGTGGAGGCTGGTGGCTCCCATGTCAGCAGGGCTGTGTGCCCGCTCCGGATTGTCCTCTGAACTTTTAAGGAGCTATCCATGGTGCTGAACCCATATGGGAGATATGATCACACTCTTCCAGTACTTGAAGGGTTGTCACACAGAGGAGGGCCAGGATCTCTTCTCGATCATCCCAGTTTTCAGGACACGGAATAATGGGCTCAAGTTACAGGAACCTAGATTCCACCTAAACATCAGGAAAAATTTCCTGACTGTCAGAGCAATAAGACAATGGAATCAACTACCTAGGGAGGTGGTGGGCTCTCCCACTCTGGAGGCATTCAAGGTACGGCTGGACAGACATCTGTCAGAGATGCTTTGACCTGGATTCCTGCATTGAGCAGGGGGTTGGACTCGATGGCCTTGTAGGCCCCTTCCAACTCTACTTTTCTATGATTCTGTGATTCTATGAACCGTATCCCCAAAATCAGCTGGGCACCATAGATAGCTCCTTAAAAGTTCAGAGTAAATTCTGGAGTGGATATGTAGCCTCGCTGGCAATGGAGCTGCCAGACTCCACTGCCACCACCAACAGCAGGACTGGGTTTCCCCATTTCCCCAACAGCAGCAAGGAAATGGCAATCTGTTCCCCACTCCGCAGCTGACCGCTGATCAGTTGAGCAATCCCAGGGGTCCCACAGGCTGCATGAAGAACAGCCAAGGGTCACATGTGTGGCTCACAGCCCGTGGGTAGTCCACAGGTTCTCCATAAGAATCAGGAAAAAAACCACCATGTAGGAAAAGCAATGCAAAAATTTATATTTTATTTCAATTCAAAAATTTAAAATAGCTCTCAAATTCAGTAAAGTATGCCGAGACACAAAGGATAAGCCTCATATACAGAGACAGGATAACTTAAAATGTTATATATTGCAGACAAGCCAGCTTTATGTGTAGAATACATATTTACAATTGGTTTTATTTTTTTCCTTTTTTTTTTTTAAATGGAAACCATATTTATACATTTTATTACATTTACAAAAAAAAGTGGAATCTTTCACTACCGTTTACTACAATAATGAAAAAAGAAAATTTACATTGTGTCTTTCCCCACCCCGCTGTACAAACCTTTATTTCAGAAAAATATATCTCTGTACAAAAGAAGTTTTTTTTTTCTTTTTTTTTCTCTTCATTTTTCTTTTTTGTTAAACTGTAACGCAAGTCTGATGGGCACTGAAAATGAAAAGAGTTCTTGTCCAGTTTTCAAAAAGCAACAGGGACAGCAAAAGTGTCTCCCCCCACCTCCCCAAGCCCAAGGTAACAAGGGAAAAGGAGTTTTTTAAAAAGAGAAAAGAATCAAGCATCCAGGGGTGAATACTCAACCGTATCTTGATAATCAATGTTGATGTAGTGTTTGAAGTCGTCGCATGGACATTTCAGCTTTATACTGGCCAGCCTTGTAAGGCAGTGATTTTCATACTTTCTGTCTTAAGAAACCTCTTCCCACAGTGAACTTTGCCAAGCCCTCCTCCACCGCCCCACCATGTGTGGTAAAGGATTCTGGGAAGCATTCTAGGCTGTCAGGTCAGTCCATGTGGATCCCTTGACCAGTCCTGTTAAGTTGAGAATGTATCCTAGAACACACCAAAGAGTGCAGTGGTGGAAGAGTATTGGGAGGGAAGTTGTCTTTCTGAGAAGACAGCCTATGCCCCATTACTGATCTTGTCATGGGATCGTGGAGAGGTCACGAAGAACCTCTGGTTCCCAGAGTTTGAAAACCACTGTTCTATTGCGTTAACTAAGCATGATTAAAAATGAAACACTCTAGAAATGTAGGACATGTCTGTGAAGGCCCCCTAACCTCATCCATCATGGCAGAGCAGGATGCCACACAACCAGCCATTCAGAGCAGGTGGGTTCATAAGAGCACAACAGAGCTCTTGACTGACCAGATTCTGACTGACCCCAAAACTGGGAACAGGCAGCACCAATTCAAGCCCATGATCGCGACAGCATTGAGCAGAACAAGGGTTCCTTCAGAACTGTTATTCAGCATGCGGATTCTGGGATGAAGCTTCATGGTGCTGGATGGGTTTGGAATGGGTTCAAGCTTAGCCCTCTATCGCCCGAGTTGAATTGCCATGAGTTCAGGAGCCTCAGCTCTGGAAACAGGAGAACCTGGGTTCTAAGCGTGAAAAGGTCATGGAAGTTGAAGATTGGATTTAGCTGATTGAACCAAATGAGCGTTTGCACCTGCCTTTTCAAACAAACGGTAAAGGACTTCACTTCTGTACCATGCACTCAGCCGCTTCAGAGGAGAAGTGCTCCTCTGCATTTGAAAACGAACAAACACAACCCCACCTCCCTGCATGTACAAACCCAGATGTCGAGGAGAAAATCCCTGCCCTGGCTTTCTCTCTGACATGCTACTTTTCTATGCGCAAGTGGTTTGAACATGAAAGCTGCTCCTTCGGGTTCTTTCCCTCAACTGAGAAGGAAAGTGATGGCTTTCTCATTTCCCCTTGGCATCATCAAATAAGAGGGTGTGATAGGCGCTGCCTTGGAAATGGTCACTCTAGCCAAGTATTTCGGCACAGCAGGACTAGAGGAGTTACACTCTACTACTCCAGAGCTGACTGCACTCTCTTCTCAAACAGCCCAAGGGAAACAGCAGTACACTTCTGCCGGGACAGTAATTTATCACCAAACTAGTATTTGGCTACCGTGGTAAGGGGCATACCCAGCAGTAGGTCCTAATGGAAAGGCGCACATGCATCCTCCTGATTCAGCTATAGTCCTGCTCCAAGTGCGACATCTGCATCATTCCTGTTGACATGGAAGAGGGTGAAAGATCATTGGAATCCCAAGGAACTAGCCTAGAAACTTACTCGAATTTACTTATCCCTTGCAAAAAATTAATGGGCAGAAAATGAAGATAAGGCATGAGTGTGATTTTTCTGGGTTCCCCAATGTCCTGCTTCCCCAATGTCTGCTTGCGCATTAAGGCACCAAATGGTAGGTTGCCTGTTCCTTTGCCCCACACAACAGCTCTGCTTGCCTTAAGCCACAGCTGGAAATATCAGCTAGGATCAAACAGTACTTCCTGACCCAAACCAAATCAAACAGTATTGAATCTTGAAAGTCTACAGTTTCTCCCTTTATTCGGGTAGGCTGAAGAGAATGTAAACAGCCTTGCTCCTTTATGGGTATATATATAAAAAAACTTTATTGTATTTGCACTCAGCAAGGTGAAGCGGGGCTTTGAATTTCCCTCTGGGGTTCTAAAGTGACTTTCTGTGGAAATTACACAAGGGGTTATTTGGGGAAAGGGCAAAGAGTTCATATCATGGGGTTACTGTTTAAAAGTTCTCAGGGTTGTTGTTTTTTTAATCTCCTAAAGGGCTGCATCCTTTAAGGTTTGGTGTTTTAAAGTTTATAGCATAGACCTCAAAATCCTGGCACTTTGGGACAGCAGGATCACCTCCTATAGCAAACAGAAGGGCAAGAAGAATGGTCAGTGGACTGTGTTCACGCTAGCATTTTTGTTGACCCAAATCCAGAAATTGCCAGAGAAAATGCCCACAACACTGTAAGCATTTGCATCTGACAGCAGTAATAGAGCGCATAATTCAGCCAAAGGTTAACCAATTCTACATTCCACTGATTTCAATTGCAGAGGGTTAGGCACACGCCTAAATCTCCCAATTAAATTCATGTGGCATAAATATGTTTCACTTTGACTTAAGTTTTTAAAGCAAGTGTACTTAAAATGGAACAAGCAGCCACAGTAATTCCTTGCCCCATGTTTTAAAGCTATGCCAAATGCCTCCAAATGCCTATTTCTGTCTGGGAAAAGGTGGGGTCTCTTTGGCCTAGTTCACACAAACAGTACACCAAGTGCTAAAACAGTGGTCTGAGTGCAGTTCTGGGGGTTGCAGGGCTGAATTTATATCCATCCATCCATTATATAATATCTAAAACAACTTTGGGTCCCCAGATGTTGCCGGCCTACGTACAGCTCCCAGCATACCCAGCCAGCATGGCTAATGGCAAGGGATTCTGAGAGCTGTAGTCCAGCAACATCTGGGGACCCAAAGTTGGAGAGCCCTGGTCTAAAATTTCCTGCATGTAGAAAATGAGATGTCAGAGAGAAGATTTCTAGCCAGTTTTCTGCTTTACAAACTACTTTTCAACACGCAGGGATGATGATGATGATGATGATGATGATGATGATGATGATGATGATGATGATGATAAATCGAAAGTGCTCCAGATGTTTGGTCACCTCATCTGCTGTTTGTGTGAACTAAGTGTTAAACCCTAGGTTAGATTGAGTCCCTGCATTCCAGACAGAAGCAGGAGGTTCGATTCTTTCCGATTCTCTGCTGAGACACGAAATATTCCATGTTACCAATTTCTTCATCACAAGTTAAGCACTAGCATGTTCTTTAAGCACTGCAGGTTATCAGCATTGTGCAATGCAAAATACAGACACTTTTAACAATATGTTTACAATATTTAAGGGTGCAATCCTATGCTCCAGCTAGCCATGCTGGGAATTGTAGGCCTTTTTTTCTGTCTAAATGTGCATAGGATTGCACCTTAAAATAGTCTTCTCCTTTCAGTATAAAATGACTGAATAGCCATCAGTTGCTGACTTAAAAGATTGTGGGAAAATCTTGGAATGAATCAAAGCTCATGAAGTGAGGTGCTTGCAAATATGGGTGGGAAATGGTGATTCTTTGGTAAGTTTCAGAATAATAGCATATTAAATTAAATATTGTGAAATAATGAATTGACTTCCTCTGAATCATTCCCAATCGTTATGGTACATGACATTTCTCCAGACTGTGTGTCCGGATTGTATTTTCTGTTTGGATAGAAGCACGGGAATAAAGAGGTCAGTGGTGTACCCCAATATCTTAAGTCACTGGAAGCCAAACTGGTTATAGTGACAGCAGCCACTTTGTTCATGTATCTGTCTTGCCTAGGACAGATCATGAGATGTCTGTCGGGAAAGAAGCTTAAATCTGTTACTGTGAGGGTTGCAAATTTTAATGGGAAGGCCTGGAAAATTAGGGGTTGGAGCCGCTTAGCCAAGTGTATAGTTCAGTGTTCTCCAACCTTGTTGCTGGCTGGGGCATGCTGGGAGTTGTAGGCCAAAAACATCTGGGGACCCAAGGTTGGAGAACACTGGTATAGTTGCTAAGACAATTTTAGGTCATCTTTTTTTTTTTTAATTATCCTCCTAATTTTTGTTTTATTTTTGTTATGCAATGTCATTTTGTCATGGCCTGGATGGGTTTCTGATAAATACACTGATTGGAAAGGGTTCTATGGGAGAGGGGAGCTGAACCCGCCCCTCTCTTTCCTCATGCTCTGTTGTACAAGATACTTTTCTCCCCGGGCCCTCTCACTTCTGGTATTGGAGCTGGGGGATGCAGTGAAAAAAGAAGTTACAGACTACAAGGCAGACAGTGCAGGCTGGTGGCTCCATTGTCAGTGGGACGACTCATCCACTCCAGGCCTCAGCCTGAACTTTAAAGGAGCTGTCCATCCACGGTGCTGAACCAGAGGCCTGTTCAGACTGAGACCTGGAGTGGCTACACCGCCCCACTGACTTTGGAGCCACTCACCTCCACCGAAGGTAGAAGGGGAGAAAGG
Organism: Shinisaurus crocodilurus; assembly: GCA_021292165.1. Classification (NCBI taxonomy): domain Eukaryota; kingdom Metazoa; phylum Chordata; class Lepidosauria; order Squamata; family Shinisauridae; genus Shinisaurus; species Shinisaurus crocodilurus. Next base: position 115,617 of record JAHFWL010001304.1, on the reverse strand, counting down.
TTCAACAACCTTACCTAGGTGCCCCTTTAAGATGTTGACATGGCCCCTCCCTCATATCCTGGTTTCAGTGGTGTAGGTAGGTAACTTTGGACCCTGGACTTATGGGGGGCCACTCTGGGGGGGCACGTGTATTCCTGCAGCTGTGAAGCACACAATTAACATTTCTCCTCCTCCCTCCAACAGCCATTCCACGATTTAAAACTGCTTCTACATTCCTGACATGTTAGGACAACACAAACCAAAAACTGTTGGTCGGCGCTGATTTAAAATAAATAAATAATACAACTCTGAACGTGCTCACTGAGATGAGAGGACCATCATGACTGCAGGGATAAGATGGAGCTGGCTTCTGCTGCCCTGATGCCCTCATCATGTGCCACTCTCTGGGTGGTCATTTGGGGCTGGGCTGTGAGGCCCTGGACACCAGCCCCAGCTGCAAACCCCTGGTCTATATGTGCATGGGGCAGAGAGGTGAACAAAAAACACCACTGCTTGCAACCATCACACTTAGTTTGGTCCAGAAGCTCTCCAGACAGAGATATCCCAGTTGGCATCACAAGACTACCATATCACCACTTCTCCATTTTCCCTATCTGCTAGGTCAACCAATTGTGCTATCCATATATCTGTGGCAGGAGGCTTCATATCCTTTCATGCAGACAATAAAAAAAGTGAATATAGGCAAGAAGAAGCAGAAGCAGCAGCGGGAGCAGAGAGTGATTGGATAGAAGTAAGCAATGTAAAAGAATAAAATTAAAACCTACTTTTTAGTCCCCAGTTTCCATTATACATTTCTTCTGAGAACACAACTTCTAGCTAGCAATAGCTAGCAAAGGGATCTCCAATCTTTTTGGACCAGCACGCACACATTTCAAGGGCACCATTCACAAAATGGCTGCCGTGTTGGCGCAACCAGTCACAAAACAGCCAGAAGGACAAATGGGTGAGTCTTAGAAGACAAGAAGAAACTTGCCCAGGAACCCGATTCCAAGGCAGAGGCGGACTCAGAGCGCCAACAAACAAATCTACTCTTTTGAGCTGACAGTTTTTTCTCCCTTGCTCAGGATCAATGCCCACCTCCCACAGCAAACGCTCCCCCTTTACACCCCCAGCATACAAGATCCACTCATCCCAGTCCCTCATTTATCTCTCTCTCTTTCAGGATCTTCCCACCCAGACACACACACACCCCTCTTCCCGGCTTTCTTGTCCCTCCCCTTGAGTCACCCCACAGACCTCTCTCTGCAGCCTGCCTCACCCTAGCCCTAGTTTCTCTGCTTCGTAGTGCCCCCCATGTTGGATCGCACTCCAGTCTCCTCCTCCCCACTCTATCAAGTCACCCTCCATCCTTCCCGTGGTTTTCCTGCCGCCACTGCCAAGCCTTCCTATTTCCCAGGCAGCTGCAGTGGGGCCCTTCCCCGTCCTTCCTTTTTCCGGTGGCGGCTGGGAGTCCTTCTTCAAAGCAAACTGCTGGCCTGCCGCCACCTTTACTTCCTAAGAATGTTGCTGGGTGCACGCAAGGCCCAACGGCATTTGGGGGGGGATAAAGATGGAAGGTGGTTGGAGCCTCGCGCTTTGCTCTGAACCGCTCCCAGCCGCTCTTCCCTTCCCCCGCAAAGTACATACAAATAATAAATCACAGAGAAGTACGGGAGAGAACTTCATGGACATAGGAAGCAGTGTTTGCAGGCGCCACTTTTGCCTATCTCCAAACTACAATATTGTCGATACATTCTGGATTCTTAGCTTTCAACAGGGCATTTAAAACATACCCCCAGTAGATTCTCAGCAGAAGCTCCTACTTTTGCGGTGGCAATCTGAATCTGACAGAAGTTACAGATTCCCTAGGTCAGCCTCCTCCAGCCTGGCACCCTCCAGCCTGGTTGGCTGGACTACAATCCCCATCATCCTCCAGGCAGCGAGCCCGGGGTTGTAGTCCAAACAGGCTTGAGAAAGCTGTCCTAGATCAGTGTTCTCCAACCTTGGGTCCCCAGATGTTTTTGGCCTACAACTCCCAGCATGCCCCAGCCAGCGTAGCTGGCTGGGGCATGCTGGGAGTTGTAGGCCAAAAACATCTGGGGACCCAAGGTTGGAGACAGGGCCGGTGCTACCATTAGGCCAACTAGGCAGCTGCCTAGGGCGCCGGGCTAAAGGGGGTGCCAGGAGCATAGGGTTGGAGGGAGGGAGGGCTCAAGTGGGAAGACGGGGGCGCTAAATGTCTGATCTTGCCTAGGGCACCAAACTGCCTTGCACCGACCCTGGTTGGAGAACACTGTCCTAGATGAACAGGCAACCCTGGCCAGGAGAGCTGTCCTGCGACTCCGAGTGCTGAAGGGAAAAGAACAGGTGGGGTTCAGTTCAGTAAGTAACATGCAAATGGAATTCCTGTCGTGCCCGCCATGTGTCTGCTGCACACATGGGCGGGGTGCGCATTTGCAGGTAAGCAGGCAGAGATGCGGCCAAGCGATGGCCAGCCGATCAGCCTCGTGCTGCAGTGACCAGTGAGAGGAGGGTGGTGACTGGCTGTTTAAGCTGGGAGACTTGCCTCACAGCTAGGAATGGGTGCTGAGCCCAGCACTTTACTCGCAGGGTGCTCAGTGAGTGCCCCGCCACATGAGCCGCGCATCCGGTGAGCCCCTCAGCCGGCGCTCGACAGACTTCCATGTCCCGGGCTGTATGCCGTTTACATAGAAAATGGCGCAGTATGTTAAAAACAGCTGCAATTTTTAATGAACACTAGGCCATTTTCTATGTAAACGGTGTATATTATGCCATTTTCTACATAGAATTTGGATTTATTTTGATCACGGAGGCCTAGGCTTTTTGTAACTATATTTTCTACATAGAAAACATAGCGCATGGAACCCGGAAGCAGCTTTCCCCAGTTTGGCTCGCGAGAACGCGAGTCGAGCCAGGGAAAGGTAAGTCGAGCAGAGCTCGGGGGGGGGGGGTGTCAAGCCCGGCAAATTTGCTGAGCTTCCACCCCCATGCCGAGCTCCACTCACAGCCCTGCACTCGGCACGTGCCTGCCCTTCTCAGGTCACACAGCAGGATTCGTCGTGGGCTCAAACAGGATTTTTTTTTCTCCCGACCTGCATCGGCACAGAATTGTGTTTCTTTTCACCCACTCTGCACTGATGGGCCACGGAAGGGGTCTTGCGGGGCAGTGTCTTGTAAACAGGCTCTGGCAGGTCACAGCCGCAAGGACTGTGCAAGGACAACTGGCGGAATTCCCTAGACCAACGTCTCGGGGCTATCAGGCTTGGGAGAAGGGGGCAGGAACAAGCTTGCGGCATCGACAGAAGGGCCGTGGCTCAGTGGCAGAGCCCCTGCTTTGCATGCAGGAGGTCCCAGGTTCGATCCCCAGCATCCCCAGGCAGGGCGAAGAAAGAATCCTGCCTGAAACCCTGAAGAGCTGCTGCCACTAGGGGTGGGCAATCCGCCGGGACCCGGCCTGCCTCTGGCTCGGCAGACACCGCCACTGTGCCCACCGAGCCGGGCTGAAAGCTGCTGTGCGCCACACCACTTGCCAGACTTCCGGGTTCCCAACGGGCCACTGTTTATGTAGAAAATGCCTTAAGATACCTCAAAAGTGCCCGCAAGTTGTGCAAATTGCAGACGCTTTAGGCGTATCTTAAGGCATTTTCTGTGTAAACAGTGGCCTGTTGGGAACCCGGAAGTCGCTTCCCTGGCTCGACTCGGGAGAATGTGAGTTGAGCTGGGGAAGAGGTAAGCGGGATGGAGTTGGGGGGGGGGGTTTGAGCCCGGCTGGTCCGCCGGATTTCCACTCCCTGAATGAAATCCCCGCACATCCCTGGCTGCCACTCCATGTCTACAGTACAGGCAGTCCCCGAGTTAAGAACGTCCGACTTACAGACAACCCATACTTAAGAACGGACTTCTGGGTTCCCCGGCGCTACATCGTTTACGTAGAGTACAAAGCGTAGTATACTATGCAATTTGCGTAAATGCCGATTTTAACGTATAGAACGCTGTGCTGTTCCGACTTACATACAAATTCGACTTAAAGACATTCTTAAGACTGGGGACTGCCTGTATGGGGGGGGGCTAGATGGACCAGGGGTCTGGCTCAGGCAGCTCGCTGTGTTCCCATGCCTGAGCCACCCACTCAGTTAGCCAATCAGGCGCGTCTGTGAGAGAGACAGGCAGGCAGAGGCCCAGGCACGGCCTCCTTCAGCACATCGTGGGATATGTGACGACGCTGAGGTGGCAGCACTGCCACCGCTTCTGGTTCTGAGCCTGGGCGTTTGATCCTTTCCCACAGGGAAGACCTGCACTGTGAGCTTAAGGCAGGCGGGAGCCCGTCTTGCGGCCGATCCTGTTCCACAGCTAAGGAGGAAGTCACAACCCTTCTAACCCCGAAGGTTGTTTTCTCGTCTCTTGAGTCACTGCTGTCTCCGCAGCGGTACAGAAGTGAAGGCATTTGCAGAATACTCCGCTCGCTTGGCTCTGGAGTCATCGGATTTAAAATGGCAGGTGTGAACACATTAGGTTGGACAACAGAGGCTCTGCTTCTCCTCCATCCCACCAACAAACACGAGTCGTGCCATGGGTGCAAGCCCCCCAGCCGGTTGTAGATTCTTCAGCCTACTAGAGCAACTGACATTTTAACCCCACGTCACACGAGAGGCAGAGCTGCCGCCGCCCATGTCGCCGACACCCCATTCCTTTTAATGTCTAGGCAAATGCAGCACGTGATGTCATTGTGCATTGTCCTGCCCCTCACCATCAGCTGTTGGGACATGCACAATGCAATGATGTCATCATGGCACACGGTGTGCTCACCTTGGCATTATGACGAAATGGGCGCAAAGAGATTTGGGGTGGCAATGACAGCTCTGTGCTTTGGGGTAACCTCTAGTTAAGCTCCGAGGCGCCTTCCCTTCATGTCATTGGGGAGGGGCCACGGCTCAGTGGTAGGGCCCCCGCTTTGCATGCTGAAGGTCCCAGGTTCAATCCCTGGCATCCCCAGGCAGGGCTGGGAAACATCCCTGCTTGAAAACCTGGAAAGCCAGTGCCAATCAATTTTGACAATACTGGGCTAGATGGACCAATGGTCCTGGCTCAGTATAAGGCAGTATCGTGTGGTTAACGGGCTGCTCCAAATGAAGAGAGATCCCTGGATTTTTAACATTAGTGCTAAAGCAGTGCTAGACTGATCCAGATTAGTAGTGCAAGATCCTGTCGTTATGGCAACAGAAGGGGATGATGAGTGGCTTGGGCCTGTTCACTTTCTTTCTTTAATGGGGCAGTTGTACACTCCAGCCCCAGAGTGGGGAGCATACAGACTAGAATGTATTAAAATGGAGGAGGGAAGGGTGCAGAGAAAGCTATTTGCCAGTTTTATTGTAAAAAATAAAATAAAATAAATAAATAAAGGTGATATGAGCGATCCTGCTATGGTGGTACAGAGCGGGGCACTTGACCTCTAACATAACAATAATAATAATAATAATAATAATAATAATAATAATAATAATAATAATAATAAATCAGAAAAATAAGTCAGTGACTTAGACACTAGTGATGTCAGAGACACTAACCAATAGGTGCCCACGACCCTCATGCTGCCATATTCCACTGGCCATTCCAAAAAGCTAGGCTAGGCTGGGGGGTGTCACATTTTCCCAGTGACAATATTTTGCAGTTCAAGGACTGGCAAAACATGACAGACCCGCAGTGAATGCATTAGCTGGGGCAGGACCCCCACAAGAACTGTGTAAAGAAGATTGCCCATTTCTGCATCGTTGGAAAGGTCCTTCGTTTCTGGAGATCTGGTCAAAGCTAGCAAAGCAGCAATGGCAGCTGTGGTTTGAAAGACAGGGTTTTCGATTGGCCTAATACCTGGAAAGGAAACAAAGAAGAGCAGCAGAGCTTAAAAGAAAAGGAAAAAAGTAGACTGAGGGGGCTCTTCGGAGGGTGGGGTGGGTGCCAGATTTTGCAGAAACCTCAAATCTTGCAGTAGGATATTAGCACAAACTACATACATAAGGGCGTGTGGTGGAGGGAGAGAACGTATACGAAGCAACCATTTCTCTATTTGCTAAACCTGCTGTTTTAGTTCAACGCGATGGGCACTTTTGTCCCAAGTTCTTTGCATCCACAAGGTGTCCTCAGCCACGAGGTGGCCACTTCCTCTTGCTGCGTGTCCGTCACTTCTTCCAGCAACCAGGGTACGGATGCCATTCAATTTCTCCACGTTCCCACAAGGTACTCCCCCAGAAGAAGGTGATAACCCACCACAAACAAGCAGTGGCGACAACTTCTGGCCTCTGAGCAGTAGTCATCACCAATTTCTAAAGTTGGCCAGGCTCTGCTGGAAAATTGCCCAGAGGTGGCGGTGGTGGTGGGGAGTGTTGGCAGAGGGGGGCGGGGTTCCACTCCCCCTGCTCTCAACACCAGGGCTGGAATGGATGCTTTGGTTGATTTGATTATCGGCTGCAGGGCAGAACAGATGGGCAATGAAGATGCAGAGCGGTGATAAACAGCAAGGCAGTCTCTCTCTCTCTCTCGCTCTTGCTCTCTGGATCAACTCAAAGGCACCACATCAACTCCACAGCCCCAAAATTTCTGGGAGGGATGATCATGGGCAAAGATGAACCAGGAGGAACATCGGGCACCGGCGAGACTCCTGTCCCTGGAGAATGCTGCAAAGGGCGTAGGGGTGGGGGGTGGGGAGAGAGAAGGCTGAGTTCACACCAGGAAAAGAGTCAATTTAGGTTTAACAAACCAATAACTCACTGTGTGTTCACTCCTGGTATGCGTCTGTTTTACAGATATATTTATATTGTGCCTTTCTATCTTAAAAAGGGAACCTCAAAGCAGCTAAGAATTTTAATAAAAACAACACCGATAAAATCCCTGATAAAAGCAGACTTAAACAAACAGCAACATTAACAAATCAGCAGACACCTAAAAGTATGCAGAGAGGAAGACCGCTGGCTGGATCTTCCAGGGCAAAGAGTTCCACAGCCGAGGCCCCACCAGAAGAAGGCCCTGTCTCTCATGCCCTCTAGCTGCACCTCAGACAGAGGTGGACCACAAAGCAGGGACTCTCCTGAAAATCAAAGGGCGTGGGGCCATCTTCGTATGGAGGAGGCAGACCTTAAGATGCACAGCTCCCAAACTGTGGAGTGCTTCAAAGGTCAGAACCAGCACTTTGAATTAGGGCTAGAATCAAACTGTGAGCCACTGAAGTTGATATTGGTGTTGTGTGATCAGAGAAGCAGGCTCCCATCAGCAGCCTAGGGGATGCCTTTAGTGTTGGGCAAAATATCTCTCCAACTCACATCTTTATTAGACCTTTATCCCCCAAGAAGGGGGAGAATTTCTGTGACTTCTGAGGGGTATGGAAGTCACAGCACTTTTAAAAAAAGTACATGATCTCATACCATCATTTCCAGGGACATGGAAAAGAAGAAAAGAGGTCTGGCCTCACACACCCATCTTTTCCCCCATACAATGTTTTCTGGCACATTTGATGCTCCCATTTTAAAGCAAACGGCAGTGCCATTGCTAAGCTGCAGCTTGCCTTTAAAATTAATAACCATCCCCCCCCACCAGGGCCGGCGCTACCGCTAGGCAAACTAGGTGGTTGCCTAGGGCGCGTAGCTGAAGAGGGCGCAGAAACGCTGCTCTCCTCTTCGCTGCCGGCGCGCTCCTGCCCCGCCCGGCCGCCTCGCCGACAAAGGCACCATCAGGTCAGTGCGAGGGGATTGCGCCCGGAGGTAGTGGTGGGGCCGAGCCTGGGCGCCGCTGCCGCCGCCCCCTGCTCCCCCCACTGCTGCCGCCCCCCGCAGCCGCCGGACCTCCCCCACTGCTGCCACCACCACCCCGCAGTTGCTGGATCCCCCGCCACCTACCTTCTCCGCGCCGCTTCTGGAGCCCCGCCCGCGCTCTGTTTTGGCGGGAGGAATCAGGGCAACAGGGCTTAAATAGCCCTGTTGCCCTGGTTTCCCCGGCCAAAAACAGAGCACGGGGGTCCCGTCACGTCACTTCCTTGGAGGAGGAGGAGGCAGCCAGGGCGGGGGGAAGGTAGGTGGTGGGGGGAAGGTAGGGGGGGCTGTGGGGGGGTGGCGGGGGTCCGGCAGCTGCGGGGGGTGGTGGTTTGCAGAGCAGGGCTGCTTTGCTCCGGAGCCCCCCCCACGGCACGAGAGGGGGGCACTAAATATAATTTCGCCTAGGGCGCCAAACTGCCCTGCACCGGTCCTGACTCCTGCCCCCCCCCCCACAAATTAAAGAAGACCACCTGGCTACCTCATCTAAAAGAAATAAATCCCCCCACCCTAAAGTTTGCCCTCAATCTTTGGGAAGATTCCCTGACCTTTGGAGAACTTCAGGAATTCAGCTGGGCCAAAACATCTGGCCCAGCCCGGTTTTTGCAGCAACTGACGTTTCCAGACACTTTTCAAAGGCAGCTACATTTAGAGCACATGACAGTCATCTAATATGGCTATAACCAAGACGTGCGGTGGTGGAAAGATTTACTAACTCCTGAAAAGGCTGCAGTTGCTGCACCAGCCAAATCTGTACAAAAGCACACATGGCCATAGCTGCCAACTCTCTATTCTGGAGCAATGCTGGATCCAGGAGTACTCCCAAGTGGCTAACTGAGTCTAAAAGTGGGGGTGCTAGTCAGTCCAGAAAAAGCTGAACCCCTATTGCCGGTCTGGCTACTCCTCAAACCAACTGGACCTTTGTCTTGTCTGGATGAAGCCTTAGGGGTGTTTGCCCATGGCTCTCCAGATGTTGCTGGGCTAGAACTCCCATCATCACTGAGGATTGGCCATCCTAGATCCAACAACATATGTAGGGCCACAGCTCCCACACACCTGCCATAAACAGACACCTCACTGATCTCAGCTTCTGCTGAAGAATATAGGAAGCTGCCATATACTGAGCCAGAAGAACCATAGTCCATCTCGCTCAGTATTGGCTACAGCCATGGGAAGTGGCTCTCCAGAGCCCAGGCTTTTGGCCAGGGATTTTTTCCAGCTCTACTTGGAAATGCCAGGAATTGGACCAGAGAACTTTTGCATGCAAAGCATGCACTCTACCACTGAGCTGTGTCCCTTGTCCCTTCCTTTCAGCCCAGAGGGCCTGTTGAGTTTGGCAGATGCCCAAAGCATGGAGTTCAGCGGCCAGTAAACATGGTCATCAGTAGATCCAGAGATACGGCCATCTAGGCATGGCAAAATGCCTTTAAAAAAGGATAGCGGGGCAGCTTATAAAAGTAGTTTCACATCCAGTACGGCCCTTTCCATAATTATCAGGAATTTGTGTCCCAATGGACAGGCTTGGATCTGGGGAATTTGAGTTCAAGTCCTTGTTAGGCCATTGGGGTACTGTGCACCCTTGAGCAACCCCATGGATGCTCAGTCCCACAGGGAATAACCGTGATTTACCATGATGGAGTTGGTGCATGGGAAAGTGCAACAACATATTTTTTCATATTAAAATGCTGGATGAGTGACAGCTTCTGTAGGAAGTGGGGGCCGCTGAAAAGCACACTTGGAGATGTGCGCACAGGCCTGGTACTTACCGCGCAGGGTTGCGAGTGCTATACCGCAGTGCACACGGTGCTGACTGTAAACTCTGCTTCGTTGGCCATGATATCCGTAGGCTGCAAGTTGCGGTCGTACATGGGGTTTTCAAAGGTTCCTCGGACATTGGTGTTTTCATGGCCAGCGTAGCCATTGAATGGCACCTTCGGTCTCCTTCTGTACCAGACAGGACCAAGAAATGTTAGAGAAATCGTTATCTCCGGTATATAACATCTTATTGAATATAAAGAACGAGCAACCAGAGTTTATCAATAAACAGAACAGAGAAAAGCAGCTATAGGAATGTGGAATTCTCTTCGGAAACAGGTAAATCAATACACAAAAGTTACTTGTCTGACAGAGAGTTGTGTAAAAATGTCGGTACAGTTATATATATAATTCCAGTGAGGATTGCTAAATCAGTCAGCTTCTGTTCCCCATATAGCCTTTACCGGTTTCCTTGCGTTGCCTTTTTTTTTTTAATGGAAAAAACAGCTCTGTTTAGCTATTAAAAATTAAAAGACAAAAATAATAGAAAGAAACCAGTAATTAAAGCTACCCTCCCCTGTGGGAACAGAAGCTGACTAATAAGAAGCAATTAAAGGACAATTTGGGCTTTTTTTTCATGAGGCTTTTATTATGCACTCATCATTCCTCACTCATGGTTGTTTACGGGTAGTTTAGGTAATGCTGTGACCCTCTGGTTTTGCTTCTGTTTCTTATGAGCACTTTCCTGCCGGGGGGGGGGGACGGACGGACACTGAAGCAGGGAAAATGCGGTATATTTTTTCATCCCAAAAGAAAGCGCAAGTCCCCACTAGCATAATTGTGTTATTCTCCTATACCACAGCGCCACCTCAAGGTTATGTAGCAGAAAATACAGAAGGCAGGAAAAGAAAAGCTCTCTGTGTAGAGATCTGATCTCAATTCTGTGACAAAACCAGAAGGAGGTACAGCAGGTTAATAGCCTTGTTTAGAAAAGATCTTTATAATGAATCCCAGCTGTGCAGAGCAGAAACCAATAAAACAAGATGAACCTGCAAACAGGACACTTTTAATTAAAGGGACAGTAGCCCTCGAAAGACTCAGGAGTGCTTCGCTAATCTGAACTGGATGAGGCTGGTGCCACAATTGCATTTTATTGCAAAGAAAACCCTGCCACGAATCACTGGGAAGTGTCCAGTGGATTCAGGACCAAAGAATAATTAACTTATGGAATCCATTGTCACAGGATGTTATGAGGGCCACTAACCATGAGTGGGGGTGTGCAAACAAGTAATACACAAGCTCGTCGAACTTCTCCAAATTCCACCTCAGCGCTTGTTCAATTTTATGCCTGTATCAGTTTGCAAGCTTTGGGTTTTTTTCTTTTTTTCATGAAAGTATTTTCCAAAATGTATACATCAAGTGTGCGGATCTTGGAAATGTATACATTCTTCTCCCATTGATTAAAGTGTGTTTGTGTGCATTTTTCAAAAGCATGCATCTTTTCATGCACATTTTTAAAAAATGTATTCATGCTGTCGAATTTTCTTTGGTCCGCCAATCACATTGCAAGCTCGGAAATGTACGGACTTTGACCGCGGGTTGTGTTTGAGTCCATGTTCAGTTCAGAAGGTGTGAACTGGGTAAAAGTTTGACCAAAACAAACTGAAACAAATTTCTCATACATCCCTGAGTGATTTTAAAAGGCCTTCAGGTAACTTCATGGAAGACACATACATTAATGGCTACACACATAGTAGGAATGGGATCTCCGTATTCAGGGGCACGATACCTCTGATGATCTGCTGCTGGGGGGCAAATCACAAGGGGCGGCTAATTCCACCTTGTTCTGCTTGTAAAGTGTTCCTGGAGGCAGCCGGTGGGCTGCAGTCGGAAACACAGAGTTTCTTGTTTTCGCAGCAAGGCCACCATACCGATCCACACCGTTTTGCAACGCATTGCAAGGTAATTTCCCTCCCTGAGGAAATTCCCGTTCACTGATTTTCATCATCTGTATCCGTCATGGCATTTTGACACGGCTTCTTGAGCCACCACGTCCTTTAAAGCCCTTCTGTGACATTCTTCTTTCCCCTCCCCCCAGCCATTTATAAACCGTGCCAGCGCAGCCTAAGGAAGCTCGAAAACCTCAGCCGGCCTCCCGCCTATCCCTCCCAGGGCCAAATTAGGGTTAGCATTGAGCCTCATGCCTCTTCTCCCCGGAATCAGCCTTGGAGGCTGCAGTCAAGGCCACATCCTTCATAGGTTAGGGAGGGAGTGTTTGCCTCATGGGCCTATTCCCATGGAACCCAGAGTTTCATAGATTTCATAGATCATAGAGTTGGAAGGAGGCTACGAGGCCATCGAGTCCAACCCCCTGCTCAATGCAGGAAACTAGAGGAGGGGTCTCCCATCCAAGTAATAGCCAGGCCTGACCCTGCTTAGCTTTCCACGCTCAGACAAGCTGAGCCAGCGTGAGCCACAGGCCAGCAGTCCAGGGAATGGGATAGATTTTTTTTTTTTTAGGAATAGATTTTTTTAAAATAAATAAATCAGACTAGTAAAAACAATATTCTTTACAACCCACCGCGAAAACGCGTTACAAATTCATCACCCAAATTTCAAGATTTTCTAACTATTACAGTTACAGATCTACACTAACTTAAACTAATACACTCGCTTAATCCTAATCTGTGTTTGAGGTCTTTCAGTGTCCATCAGTCTGTCACCTAATTGGTGGTGCAGATTCCTCCATCCACGGCCAGAATTTCTTCCACTTTATCCGAGGCAGTCTTTCTTTCTCATACTGACTGATTGCTTTGATTCTATTTTGTACATATGTAACAGAGCCATCTACGTTAGATAGTTTTTGAGTTTTAAGTTCTTTGTTTCTTTGGAAAACCAAAGCCAGCAACACAAAAAGCTTTACTAACCAGACAGTTGACCATGGGACGACCCAGAAGTCCCTCACCCTCAAACATTCTTTACAGTTCATTTGTTTACTACTTCTTTTTCTCATGATTTTTTTTCCTTGGATGTTTAATTCCCCCCTCAGGTTCACACCCTGATGCTATAGTTTCCCAGCTTTGGTGAGCCAAATCCGGCCATTCTAACAGTTTTGCGACCTTAATCCAGGTTTCTATTGCAGTTGGGCAAATTTTGATAAAGTGTTCGATGGTCTCTATTTGAGGGACCCCTGTTCGGATAGCCTGTTCTCGACACCTCAAATGTACACAAGCCTGGTCAGAATGAGAGAGCCAAGGTTTTTCTGCTTGCACATTATAAACCTGGTGGTAGAAGCAGCACCGGGTATCCCACAATTTATATGGGATCCTAGGGTCTTTAAAATACTCCAGCAGATAATGCGGTTCCCTTAGGTACTTGGACATGAATGGTTTGCCTAAATTTTTTTGTATTTGTGGGGTAAAATAATTAACTTCCAGAATTTGCTTGTATACATACACTTTCCCCCCCAAACTTTTCACACTTTGGTCTCCTTTTTTTAGTCATTCCACTTGGGTGAGTGACTTAACCCAGCCTTCCCCAACCCGGTGCCCTCCAGATGTGTTAGACTGCAACTCCCAGCATTCCCAGCAAACGTGTCCAACACATCTGTCTTAACCCCCCCCTCCCCCAAATGGATATGGTTTACTGAAGGACAGCCTAAAACTTGGTATTGTACAAATTTTGTGTGTCTATTGTATGTTGACCTACTGTTTATGCTGGTCTTGGACCGTAATAAAGACTTGATTTGACCCCTCTCCCCCAAATCTGGTTTCCCACCCACAGCAGGAAAGGTATGGGCCCCCAGTATCTTTTCCCCTGCAGGGATAAAAAGAGTTTGGTAGGTGGTGATTTGGAGTGGACAAACAGCAGGAGGAGAAAATGTTTAGCCTCCTCTCCCTGCCTGATCTTCCTCTACTCATACTGCTTGAAACAAACAGAGAATGAGAGAGGAAGAAAGTAACACAAACATTGTCTTGTCTTTTCCCGGAGGGGTAGCCATGTTAGTCTGTTGCAACAAAAACAACCAAGAGTCTCCTGGCACTTTTAAAGACAAAAGGCACAATCCTATGCATGTTTAAACCAGAAAAAGGCCAACTACTCCCAGCATGACCCAGCAGCATGGCTGGCCAGGGCATGCTGGGAGTTGTAGACCTTATTTTCTGTCTGGACATGCATAGGATGGTGCCCTAAAACATTTATTACGGCAGAAGCTTTCAGGATGATAGAAATTTGCTGTGCATCTGATGAAGTGGACTGTAGTCCACAAAAGCTTATGGAAAGTATGAGAAAACTGGAAAGCATCCCAAATAGATCCAAAAAGAGACAACTAGTCTTTTAAAAAATGCTGAAAAAAAGGTTTTATTCTTTAAGAAGCCCAATGTGTTTTGACCCAATATATGTGGCCTTCGTCTGGGGAATTCTTAACAAGCCTACCTAATACCTGCCTATCTTCAAATGTATGAGAAAGTGCTGACAGAGTTCTCTGAAGGCTTTCTAAGGATTCCCCAGAGGAAGGCCACAAATAATATATTGGGCCAAAACACATTTGGCTTCTTAAAGAATATAACTCTTTTTTCAGCATCTTGAGACTTTTTTGAACCACAAAAGCTTATGAGACCCTTCCTCAAACTGATGCTCTCCAGATGTGTTTCACCCTGACCCTCATGGCTAGGGATGATGGGAGTCGTACTCCAACAAACCTGGAGGACACAGGTTTCATAGATTTCATAGATCATAGAGTTGGAAGGAGCCTACAAGGCTATCAAGTCCAACCCCCTGCTCAATGCAGGAAGCTAGAGGAGGGGGTCTCCCATCCAAGTAACAACCAGGCCTGACCCTGCTTAGCTTTCCACGCTCGAAGAAGGAAGGCTTATGCCATCATAATAAATGTGTTAGTCTTTAATTTGTTGGTCCCATGTTGGTAGAGCCCTGCTCTATAATCTAGATAGAAAAGGTAGCCTTCTCCCCCCCGCCCCCCCGGCTGTCTATAGGCTACCAAAAGGCACAGGGGCCTTTTCTATCTAGATTATAGAGCAGGGCTCTCCAACCTTGAGTCCCCAGATGTTGCTGGCCTACAGTTCCCAGCATACCCAGCCAGCATGGCTAATGGCTAAGGGATTCTGGGAGCTGTAGTCCAGCAACATCTGGGGACCCAAGGTTGGAGAGTCCTGTTATAGAGTATGATTGGAGATGCAGTAGGTATATTTTGCGGCCTGAATTATTATGTAAAACATTGTAAGACCAGGAACTAAGACACTGTACCTGCTCTATATTTCTTCTTAAATAAATGGCTCTTCTTTCCTTCTAAACACGTTGTGTCTCAAGTTCAGTGTTAGTTTGTCAAGACTATGTTTCAGTGTTAAAGGGCGAGGCGCATACTCCACCCAACTGCGCACATCTTTACTCCAGCCAAAGATCCCAGATCTTTCGCAATAAGGTGGGGTTAGCCTCTCTCCTTGGAGGGAATCTAATGCCCAGATTATCTCCCATAACAGGAGCCGCAAGACTCTCAGTAGTTTCTGTTTTCTTGCCGCCTCACTTTGCTCCCAGGGGGCCTCACCTGTGCTTGTAGAGATAGAGCACAAACCCTGCGATAATCAGGGCGATGAAAGGCACAAGGATAGCAGCTGCCACTGAACTGCTGTTGGATGCAAAGGGATGTCCCATCGACTCAGAATCCCGCTCAACGCTGCTGCTGTCTGGAAAGGGAGATAACATTAAACCACGCACGCTGCGCTTTGCCGGGAGCAAGAGGCTCGGGGTTTTGTGTCCAGAAGCCCCCTCACCTGTCCCATACCTGTTAGGGATGGACAGATCTGTCAGTCTCAGTCTTGTCAAGGTTGCCTGCTTTTTGGGATCAAGCTTGTTTACTCCCATTTCTGCACGAGTTTGTCATCTATGTATTATTTTAAAAAATCGTATGGAGATGCGTACTTTTTGTGCGGGCACATTTTTCACATCGGGCTCAGTAATGTACACATTTTGGGCTCCATTTTTAAATGTACAAGTACTTTGCTTTGCTGAAATGCTGTTCTGTACACACTTTTCACTAACATGCACGTTTTTGGTGCATTTGCCCCGCCGAGACAAGCTGCGTCGGAGAGCTTGCAAAATTGCAGAGTTTGGAACACAACTCTGTGTCAGCTTGGTGAGAGGCTTGAGGGGTGCAAACAGGGTAAATCCTTTAAAAAACAAACAAACGAACCTCGACAGAACCAATTTTTCACATATCCCTAGTGCCTGCTGCATATAAATACAATACAAAATCCCTCGCATTCCTAATTCAATCCCTCTGGGAGGGTTGCTGGGAAAGGCAGCTATCTGAGATATCTGGGAGCTGCTAATGCAGGGTTGATAAAACACTGGCAGAATTGTGGATATGCCATGATCTGTGTGTGTGTGTGTGTGTGTGTGTGTGTGTGTGTGTGGTACTGGAGGCAGAAGTCAGCTTCCTAAGGATCTCAGCATTCATGTTTCATTTTTCTAAAAGCTTGCTTCTAGCCCTTGTTGTAATGATAGACTTGAGAGTGAACAATGCTTGGTGAAGACAGCACTAGAGAGATGGCTGAATATAATTTCTAGTAGCTGGGGGCTGTCACTAGCAAACAAGAATAAATTAAGCAAAATAATTTTTTAAAGCAAGGAAAATAAGAAAAAAATATGCACATTTGTTCAATTTGCATAACTTATACCAAAAATACAGGCAGAAGAAAGGGAAGATGTTGGAGTACATAGTAATGTCTAAACTAACTAATTGGGAAAGGGTTAAAGATGAGGAAAAGTGTTTGTCTCAGTCTAGGCTCCCTCTACTACAGGGGTGGATTCCATTTCAGAGAAACTCTTGGGGGCCACGTCCTAGTGGTAGGTGGGCTAAGGCCAAAACTGGACATGGTTGAAAATCCACCTCCACAATTCCATTGTTACCAATTTATATTAGGAAGCATGTCTACTCACAAATAAGCAGGATAATGTTCTGCATGTCTGCTCAGAAATAAGGATGACTGAATCACTCAGTGACACTTTCAAATAGCATTTCTACTCAGAAGTAAGCATGAGCATCATATCTACTGGTAAGCAGGACAAGACTCAGATGGAAGCAGGGCTGGATCACTCAGCACTTTCAAATACTATTTCTACTCAGAAGTATGCTCATCATGGCTACTCACAAGGATGCAGGGCTGAATCATTCAGCAGCTTCCTCCCCTGGCCCAGCCCCTTCTGCCCCGGAGGGAAAAGCTCTTATCTCTGATCAGCAGCTGATTGGAGAGAGGTGTTTTCCCCTGCTAAGCATTGAGAAAGGGAGCCTTTTTGGTGCTAAACAGAGAAAAGCACTTATCCTGAAGAAACTGCTGATCAGAGATAAGAGTATTACCCTCTGTGGAAGATGGGGCAGGGCCAGGGAAAGAGCTGCTGGACCCGATAGGGAACTGGGCCTTCCCAGACCCACGGGCCGAAGATTCCCCGTCCCTGCTCTTTTAGTCCTTGGGAAAACAAAAGTCAAAACACATTTGATACTTCACTTATATTTCAACTTAAATTGAATATCCCCTCATTGTGGCATTGCTGTATACAAATTAAATAAATAAATGCCAGTTACTAAAACAATTCCATGTAAGAATCCATTTAAAAAAATAAGAGAGAACTTCAGTTTGAAAGCAGGACGGCTTACCTAGCCTCTGGAGGCCAAACTGTCCAAAACCTTTGCCATGCACAAAACCCTGGTAGACGAACGTCCCACTTGATGATTCTGGGGTGACCTGCATTTCGGGAGGATGAACAAACCTCAGAATCCAAAGTTTCTGACTGCATGAATATTTTGGCTTTGGAAGCGGGGCGAATTACTGTAGCCGTCTAGCCTTTTCCTCTGAAAGTACCCAAATGGATACACACATTTTTCAAAGCAAAGCTTTCAAAGCAAAGCAAAGATGATCACAACGAGGGGCCGTTCAATCCAAAAATGTATCAGGCTCCCGTGAATAGTGTTCTTGGACACTAAGCCCCCTCAAGAATGTGTGGGATGCTTGATCAGCCACTTAGAGGAGCCTGATTCTGTTCATGCTGGTCATCCAAGAGGGCTCTTCTCTTCCTGGCTGGCCAGCATAGAAACCGAGCATGCCAACAGAGAAGGGACATCTGTCCTCTGTCACTGTGCTCCATGCTCATGCTGGCCAGTGAGACAAGGTAGCACCTGCTTCGCTGGCCAGCATGAATAAACAGAGCAATGCTCCGCGATCGTGCTGGCCAACAAGGGAAGCAGCTTCCTTGCTGGCCCACTTAGCAAGCAGAGTTGGGGGGTCAGCCTGCACCAGGTGAGCTGTGCTGCCTGCCCTGATTCTACCCACAGAGATTGTGCAGGGCTGTTCACTTTTACAAGCAGCCCCTTCTCGATTTCTTGCAACATCATTAATCCCAATTCTCGGTCCAGAAGAATTAGGAGCTAAAGGCCTGGCTAAACATGAGTATTACCGCCTAAGAAGGGAGGAAGTAGCCCAGAGGGTCACTTTGGAGGGGATATTCCATAGCTACAGTAAGTAACCAGTTGAAAGACTCTACTCTTGTGCACTAGACCTTATATGGAAGGACTGCACGATCATCATGCCGGCCCTCCTAGGGATGTGTGTGACATTGGAAAACTCATTTCGTTTGAGCTTGACGAACATTCAACGCATTTCTGACCTGACACCCCAAAGTGGACAGAGTCTGGTGTGTGTGTGTGTGTGTGTTTTGGCTTCTGCAAAATTGCTCAAAATATTTGTGCAGATTTGGAGCTGAGAATGGCATATCTCTCTAGCACAATTTGCACAAATCACAAAAAATTGCACAAATTGCATAAATTTATACAAATCGGGCTGACTTGTTAGATTCAAGATGTTCTTGTTCTTGTTGCTGTTCTTGTCGTAGCACTTAACATGAGAAGTATGGAAACATCCCCTTCTCACTGCATTTGCACACACTCCACCTTGGCCACCTTGAATTTTCTGACAGCTAATTTCAGATTTGTGCAAAATTTGGGCCTCTGCTTCGCAATTTGCGCAAATTTAAGCAATTTGTGTAAATTTGCGCAAGTTGCACAGCAGAGGCCAGGATTTTGCTCAAGTTTGCCCACTTTAAAATAAATAAATAAATTAGGCAACTTGCAGCCTGTTTCAAAAATGGAAGTCCACGTGCTGGCTGAACTTGCATCAGATCGAGTTCATAGATTCATAGATCCTAGAGTTGGAAGGGGCCTACAAGGCCATCGAGTCCAACCCCCTGCTCAGTGCAGGGAACTAGAGGAGGGGTCTCCCATCCAAGTAACAACCAGGCCTGACCCTGCTTAGCTTTCCACGCTCGGACAAGCGGAGCCAGTTGGCGCCAGCGCAAGGTTGATGGAATAGAATCCATGGGGCTGAGTTGAGAAAATCCACTGACTTTTCACCCTCCTATCGGATTCCTCACACATCCATACCTCACACTTCTCCTAACCCCCAGTGCAGCTATTCTTGCCCTTCCTTACACCAATCCTCACATTTTTCCAACCCCTCTGATTCTTCTGCTATTGAAACACTTCAGGCAAACTCTGGAAGCATACTGTGTAGATGGGACAAAGGAACAGGTCAATGTACTGCTTTGCATGAGGACTTACATGTCCATCTAATGCCCATTTATCATTCTTGAATTTGTTCATGAAGATCTCCACTGGCCCTGTAATTTGGTACACCTGGAGAAGGAGATGCACATCTTCTCTTTTGTAAATACCTGAAAAGAGAAGACAACAAGAGGACTGGACCTACAAGAGTTTGTGGACTTGTCGTATTAAGAAGAAAATGGGGGAGGGATAAGAAAAAGAGAGGGTTACACCACCATACTTTGGGAAGGCCACATCCCAGTGATTTTGGATGCTCTGGGAAGCCTTAGGGCTCTTTCACACACTAGGTGTGTACCCAGTGGTGCAGAGGTACATTTTGAAATGCAGGAACTCATCATGTCAGTCCCCATAGCCACACCCCGAAAGAGAGGCCAAAAATTGGAGTTGTGCACTAGAGCTGGGCACAGGCAGTTGTGTTGCTCTATATCAGCAAACCGATTCTAGCTGTTTTCACCTCTAGCAGGAGCAGGACTTTTATAAAGCTATTGGGGGTCATAATTCAAGACCAGGCCACCCCCAGAAACTTTGCATTACAGCAAGGATAGCTCAGAACAATATATCGTTGCTGAAAAATTCATCCCCACCCCACCCTGCTCCTGTGAAGATTGCAAGTAAGCTCAGATGGAACAGGGAATTCTGAGGGGGCGGGCAGATGTTGTCACCGTCCCTGTTAACGAAAAAGTGCTAGCATTGCATCCCTGTGATCCCTGGCTCCCACAGCCACTGCCTGCTGTGCCCAACTCTGGTTGCATCTTGCTGGAGTCCGTGTTTTATTTATTTGGTTGCCCAAGTCTGCAGGTGACACTGAAGTATTCATGGTGGTGACAATCCTGAGAAGGAAGAAAGCTCCAAAAGGCTCTCTCCAAACTGGGTGAATTGGGCAAACAGTAAATAAAAATAAATGCAAGTAAGTGTGCAGTGATGCACAAAGGGGCAAAAAGATCCTAACTGCATGATCCTAACCGTGAACAGAGTCTCAACTGGTCGTGACTATCCAAGAAGTGTTGCCTTGCCCTTTGGTTAGATGCCGCCAGCAGGGAGAGCTGAGTGGCTCTGCGCATTCTCCATGCCGCTCGAGCCGCCGCCGGAGCCGCCGCCAGCAGAGCCGGAGCCACGGCCGCGGCGTCACATCCTGCTGCTCCGGCGCGCTGCTGGACCCCCGCGCTATGTTTTGGGTGGGGGGAACCAGGGGAACAGGGCTTAAACAGCCCTGTTGCCCTGGTTTCCCCCGCCAAAAACATAGCACAGGGGTCAAGCGCGCCGGAGCAGGGTCCCTTCGTGTCACTTCCGCCACACTGGAAGTGACGTGACGTGACCAGCGCGGGTGGCACGGCCGGCTCGCCACGGAGCGCGAGGAACCAGGTAGGCCTGCGCTCGCCGCGGAGAGCCCACGCAGGCACAAGCGGGCCGAGTTCGGGCCTCACTCGTGCCCGCGCGGGCAAAAGTAACATCACTAGTGTGAAGCGTCTCCCCTTCAACAGTGCCCAGCATGGGTGGGCACCTGACTCCTTCTTCCCCCACTATGAATGAGGATCCATAGAAGCTGAGGTTTCCGGCCACCTTACCAGACACTTGCAGCTCCACACCACTGTGGTCTATCAGGGTGGCGTTGACTTTACTGGTGACTGGATCAAAGCTGGTGACGGAGAGCATGGCTGGCTGCTTCTTGCCCAGGTACTCGTAAGAGCCTTTCCAGAAGGAGTTCTTTGCAAAGACATCAGCAGGAACTAGAAACAATACAAGGCAGAACAGGGTAGGAAGGATATTTGTGATAAAATGGTAAGCCAGGAGTTAGGGATAGATGAATATGTCAATTCTGAATTCTTTCAGTGTAGTGGAAAAGGCCGGAAGACCATTGTGATTTCGAGGAGACAGTGGTGTATGACCATTGTTGTACTTGTGTCTGGGTCTCTGTTGTATGAATATACCTGCTCTTTGTGTCTCCGGCAGGCCTGAATTTGCTGTTTCTTCCCATTGCTTACTATTTAGTGTTTAGTACCAGGGAGCTCATAATGTTTAGAGTTTTCCGTGAGAAGATTGCCAATTAAAATCTGTTTTCAGACAGACTTAAACCTGGCAAGAATGCCAACTAATATTGGAAAGAGCACTTGGTTATCAGTAGACCTGACTTCAATGGCTTATAATTGGAAGGGCACTTGGTTATCTGTTGGCCAGACTACAATGGCTTACGTAACTGGTGGTCATCATCTGGATGGGCTTGGATGGGATCTGAGCGGCTCTAGGTGGCCTCTTGGCCAAATTAGAAGTGTTGTTTACCATCAGATGGCCTGGGAACCTGGTATGGGAGTGCCCAAGAGATTCTTCCCCAATTAGTTATGTTAATCTTGTTCAACTTAATGAGAACAGGTGCAATTATTTTAAACACAGAAAACCTACATAAAATTAGGGAATCCTTAGGAGGGGAGAAACTCGACACAGACCTAGCAGCAGAAGGTGTTGCGTGCTGGCCAAGGAGTCTGTCTGCTTTCATTTTTTTGAGGGGTTCCTGACAACAGAAGGGAGGTAAGCATTGTGCTCTGCATCTATCTTGCTTCTGTAATCTCTTTACTTCAGTTTGCTAATAACGCATTTTAACCCTCACCCACAAGTGTGCTCATTGTCTCTGGATCCTAAAAAGAACCACTGCCTTTGGCAGAACACTCAGTTTCTCATTTTTCCATTCTTAAGTTTGGTTCACCTCAAACTTTGAAAATTTCCCCAGTCTTAAGTTTGGTTCATCCTGAACTTTGAGAATTTTAAAAGAAAGTTTGCATGAAAATTCATAAGCATTTTTGTTCTCATTTCTCCCAATACATGCATTTTTGTATGATTTTTTGCCTAGTATACACATTTTTGGAACCAGTTTTCCTAATACAAAGCATATTTCAACATTGTTTTCACTAATATATGATGCCTTCTTGCTATGTGTCCATGCTTTATTTATTTTGCAGGGAAGTGTTCAGAGCAGAGCATTCCTTGTGGTGGCACCCACTTCGAGGAAATCCTTCCCTAGAGAGGTCTGATCTTTCCCTATTATGTTTGTCATTGAGGGTTTTAAAAATAAATAAATGGATGGCACTTCTGACTGAGTGACTGATTTTAAGCTGTGTCATAATCTTCTGGCTGTTTTTTTTTTTTTAGGCTTGAAGTGAAATTAACCCCTAATTTTGTGGCCCTATTCACAAGCGGCAAAATTAGAGGGGGCATTCCTACAATTTTGGGACAGATGGGATGAAATTCATTGCCATCAGGGAGGATTTCCTTTTCTTATCACCCCCCTCACACAGATACACACACACACTTTTAAAAAAACTTTATTTTGCAGTGGCAGGAATAGCACAGCTCTTCTCTCAGTGGTCTGGCCACCACTTTCTTTCCCCCAGAATTATAATTTTGGCAATTCTCATCTCAGACTTAGTTTTTTTTTATGGCTTTATGCTGGTTCTTACCACTTTTATATACATGATGGGGCAAATAGGGTTTATGTATTTAAAATATTTCTATCCCACCTTTCTGTCACTCGGATATCCCTAGGAGAGGACATCAAAATATGGTTCAGGATAGAGACAAGGCTTATCTTTTCCTTTAATGCGCCTTTATCTGTTAATTTATCTTGTTTTATTCAGCTGCCATCCAATTAAAAATATCTTAGTTGATGAGCGTCATGAGTTTTAACCTGTTAATTAATGAATTAACTGACGTGAGTCTGCATAAGCTTGCAGGCATTGAAACCTGAGCCTGTCGGGGTTGTGGGTCAGTGGGGTGGTCTTCACACTATTTCTTGTTCGAGTTGATGTTATAAATTTGGTTCTAAGATGTCATAAGCAAAAGCAGTACCTGACACTTTTGGAAGAGGCGGGTCCCTCGCCGTGCCCACTGGTCTCCCGCTGGGTCGAATATCCGCTGGAAAAGATAAGCAAAGGAACAGAGAGTATTAATGGCTGAGCAGTGGGGCATAGATCTGTCACAACATATTGGGATGTAAGAGGGTCTGACACAGAGGAGCTCCTTCCTAAAGAAAGAGAACTACTGCTTTGGCTGGAAAGGAAGGCTGGATTAGGGATTGCCGTGGGCCGTTCTTGGTACGGGTTTATAAAATTATGGCTGATGTGGAGGCGAGAGTAGACAATGAGAGGTTTTCTCCCTTATAACAAATATGAAATGGGGGGGGGGGGCAGGTGTCACACATTAAATTCAAACTAGGGGGTGGGGTTACCCAATAAATTAAGATTTCAGGAAAGGCAATAGGAGGCGATTCCTCCCACAGCACATGATTAAATCTCCTCCCACAACTGTCAGCAGCAGCAGCCATTCCAGCAGGCAGTACTACAGAGGGAGATGAGAGGGGAAGCGGGGTCATTCCACCAGCCCTGCTGAAAAACTACTTAATTTTTTTCCTCTTCTCTCCCCAACCCTTTTTCCTTCTGTGTTGTGTCTTTTTTAGATTGTAAGCCTGAGGGTAGGGACTGTCTTCTTTTACTGGTTGCATGTAAGCTGCTTTGGGAGCCTTTTTAGTTGAGGATTAAAAAAAAAAATAACTTTAAACAAGTACAAATGAAATAAATAAATAAATAAATAAAGTCACAAGACAGCAACTAGCTTACGGCTAAAAAAAGAAAAGAAAATAGGATTAGGCAAAGCCACAGAGGACAGGTCTATCTATGGCTCTTAGCCATTAAAGTGAGATGGAACCTCCAGGTTTAGAGGAAGTATATCTGATTCAGCCCTGCTTGGGATACATAGCAGAGAGGGATGGTTTTGTGGTCAGCTTTCTGGAAGCGCCTGGCTGGCCACTGCTAGAGACAAAATGCTGGACTAGATGGACCTGTGGACTGATCGGGACCCAGTGTGGTATGCTGGTGAGTGTTGGACTGGGCTGGTGAAGATGCATGCTTGAGATGGCAGAGATGACTAAACTCATGTCATTAATTAAAGAAAATACATTATCTACGTTTACTATGGAGTGGAAACCTCTAATTGATTTTTTGCAGGGGCTGGAAAAATAATGATTTGTTTTCTTGTGGTTTTGTTGAATAAGGAGAAAAAAATTTGAGATAAAGGAAAAAATGATGATAGAGTAAGAGAAAATATTGTTACTTATATTTGAAGTCCATTTTAGTGTTTTTTGTTTGTAATGTCTTTGTGTTGTTTGTTGTTGTTTTTAATATCAATACAAATTTTTGACAAAAAAAAAAAGTGCTGGACTGGGACTCGGGAGATGCAGGTTCTAGTCCCCGCTCGGCCATGAAGCTCACTGGGTGACTTTGGGCCAGTCACTGACTCTCAGCCTAACCTACCTCACAGGGTTGTTGTGAGGATAAGATGGAGAGGAGGAGGATTATGTAAGCCGCCTTGGGTTCCTTGCAGGGAAAAAGGCGGGGTATAAGTATGATCAATCAATCAGTCAATCTAGGAAGGCAATTCTTACTTTGTCATATGACAGCCTTCCCCCACTTAGTGCCCTCCAGATGTTTTGGACTACATGCTGGCAAGGGGAGGCTGGGAGTTGTAGTCCAAAACATCTGGAGGGCACTAAGTGGGGGAAGGCTGTCATAGGAGCCCTTGGGACAAAGAAAAAAATTGGCTTGGAAATGAGTGGTCAGGACAGTGCAAGATATGAACATAAACTGAAGCAAAGAGAAAAGGAGAGGCCTGCAGGCAAAGAACAAACTTCCCCTGGCCTCACTGCGGCCTGCTTACCAAGGCAAACAGGGGGTTTCCCAGTCCAACTGCCATCTGCTTTACAGGTCCTGTGTTCCGATCCTCCGGTGAGGTAAAAGCCGCTCTGGCAAGAGTAGATCAAAGTGTATCCAAGGGAAGGCAGGTCCAGAGCGCCCACGTTGGCATGGGATGGGGTCTCCGGCTCCTTGCAGTTGTGAGCTGGAAAGACACGGGTAAGAGCAGCACCCTGAAAACCTGGCATGACTCACACCTCCATAAAACATGTGCAGACAGACGAGGGCGTAATGGATGCAGCAGCTCCGACTCAGATCGTTCACCAAGAGGGGACAGGTGTCTCTGGTAGTGGGGCCCAAATGCCCTGCTCTCCACATCACGGAGGTCACTTCCCAGGGGAGGGAGATGCTCTCCTGACCTCCCCTGTACTCCAGCGCCCCCGCTATGCATGGCCAGACGGGGCATTGCCCCTAAAACCCCAGAAGGGGGTTCAGTTGACTCAAGGGGCCAGTGGGTTTCCTAGAGAAGCTGCTGGCTCTTGGCTGGCTCCTCAGCCGGAGCAGTCTGTTGCTCTGGGAAGGGCCTTAGCTCGGGTCGGGGGCAGAGCACATGCTCTGAGAAATCTCACCGCACCGTTTAGGACTGGCCAAGGGGAAGCTTCTCGGAAGCACTGCGGCTCACGAGGCGACTCTGTTCAGCCCCCACAACCCAGTCTTGTAGCCACTGAAAGCAGAGCATGACACAAAGGCGGAAGTGCCTTGGCTCCCCCGCCCACCCTTGCACTGCGACTCTACCCTGAGCAGGAGGCTCATCGTGCGGGAGAGCTGGCGACAGGGCGGGAAAAGGCAACAGCTCAGTTGCAGAGCACATGTTCTGCATCGTGCCAAAAGGCTCCACGTTCAATCCCCCTGGCAGGCATCTCCAGTTAGGGATGAGGAGCCACTGCCTTTCCATGTAGACCAGCCTTCCGCAACTTGGTGCCCTCCAGACTTCAACTCCCATCAGCCTAGGGATGTGTGAGGATTTCATTCGGGGGGGGGGGTGGAAATCTGGCAGACCAGCCAGGCTCGACCCCCCCCCCCCCCGAACTCTGTCCCACTTACCTCTTCCCGGCATCAACTCGCATTCTCCCGAGTTGGGCCGGGGAAGCGACTTCCAGGTTCCCGGCAGGCCGCTGTTTACACAGAAAATGCCTTAAGATATGCCTAAAGCCGGTTTTGACGTATCTTAAGGCATTTTCTAAGTAAAGAGCGGCCTACTGGGAACCCGAAAGTCCAGCGAGTGATGCAGCACCTGATGTAGGGGATCACTCATCCCTACAGCAGCCCCAGCTGGCATGGCCCATGGTCAGGAATGCCGGAAGTAGGGATGCACACAGAACTCGATGGGGGGTGGAAGCGGGGCCCGACCCCCTGAGCTCCACATGACTTACCTTTCCCCGGCTTGGCACAACTCCCCAGAGAGGAGCTGGGGAAAGGTATTTCCGGGTCCCCGGTGCTTCTCATCCGGGTCCCCGGAGCGGCGTTTTTTATGTAAAATCCAAGGTAGCCTATTCGCAGTTGCTTTAAGGTAGTTTACCTTGGCTTTTAACGGAAAAAACGCAGCGCCGGGGACCCAGAAGTCCACCCCGTGCCTCGCCAAACGCCGCGGAATGGATCGCGTGGCGGGGGTGTTTGGCGAGCACCCGGAGAGTCAGGCCCTGGTGAGTTCGCCCACCCCTAGCTGGGAGTCACAATCCAAAACATCTGGAGGGTACCAGGCTGGGGAAGGCTGGTGCAGATGGAGCCGTTTTCAGCCTGCCCATCCCTGCTTGCCCACTTTCCTGCCCACCTGCTTCCCGGATGGGCTACCTGCCTGGTTGCCATCTGCTTGCCTCCAGACCGCCAGCCCCGGCACTCACTCTCCGTGCAGCGAAATCAAGCTCCGAAGGCGGTCTGGATGACTTGCTCCACTGCACACCCCAATCCCCGGTATTTTAGGGCCGGCTGCACTGCAAAAGCCAGCTGAGCCGTTCTGCTCAAGATTGGGCCGCAAGACTCACGGATACAATCTGGCTGCACTCCGCTCCACGTCAGGTTTGGGAGGCAAGTTCTCGTGGTGGATCCTTGCAACAGATGTCCTTTATGGCACTTGAAAAATACAATACTCCCGACCTGTTGGAATGGGAAAGCAGGGGCTGGATCATTTAAGGCAAAAGACATCCGCCTTTGCAGACCTGGCTGGGACCTACCTGTAATCCCAGGCTGCGAGATGAGGCCCTCTTAATTTTTTCAAACTACATATGCTCTCTCTCTCTCTCTCTCTCTCTCTCTCTCTCTTTCAGGTGAGTAAAGACCCAGAGGAAAAGTTACTAATACCCCAAACACCAAATTACAATGTATATTTCAATGCCAGTATTGGAAATGCCATTGTCTATTTATTTATTTGTTAAAATTTTATTCCAGCTTTCCACCAGATGATGATGATGATGATGATGATGATGATGATGATGATGATGATTTACAGTATTTGTATACTGCTCCACAGAAGCAGATTCCAGAGCGGTGAACAATAAAAAGAAAAAAAAACAGATAAAAGAAACAAAAACAATACATTGAAAATGAACTAAAATTACACTTGTGGTTGAAGAGAAGGCTTCCTGGAACAAGGAGGTCTTCAGCAGGCGCCGAAAGCAGTACAATGTTGGAGCCTGCCTGACCTCCAGAGCCAGGGAGTTCCACAGAAATGGAGCCGCCACACTGAAGGCCCTTCTCTGTGTGGACTCCAATCAGGCCAAAGGTCCATGAGGAACCACCAGGAGTATGCCATCTGATGACCTCAGCGACTGGGCAGGTTGGTATGGGAGGAGGCACTCTCTCAGGTAACCTGGTCCCAAGTTGTTTTGGGCTTTGTACACAAGTACCAGAACCTTAAACCTGACCCGGTAGCGAATAGGTAGCCAGTACAGTTCCTTCCGCAAAGGAGTTGCATCCTGAAAAAGGGCAGCTCCCAACAAAAGTCGAGTTGCTGCATTCTGCACTAGCTCCAGCTTTCCAGACTCAGAGCACCCTTAAGGGCAGCCCCACATACAGCGCATTGCAGTAATCCAGTCTTGAGGTTACTAGTGCCTGTATCACTGTGGCCAAGCTATCCCTGTCCAGGAGAGGCCGTAGCTGGTGAACCAATCGAAGATGGGAAAAGGCACTCCGAGCCACCGCAGTGACTTGGGACACCAGCAACAATGATGGATTTAGGAGTATCTCCAGACTACGAACCTGATCTTTCAAACGGAGTGCAACCCCATCCAGAACAGGCAATGAGCCTGTCTCCTGGACTCAGGAGCCACTCACCCACAGGGCTTCCGTCTTGCCAAGATTCAGCCTCAGTTTATTGGCCCTCAATAATGATATTGAAGGCACCTAACAACAATAATACAAATATAACACCCTGTACAAATCTTTGCTGCACCCGGCAACACTGGGAATCCTGCGTAGAGTTGTGATTCTCCTATCTCAAAAAGAACAGCATAGAGCTGGAAAAGGGAAGTCAAATCAACCAAGGGATTGGATCACCTTCTGGATGAGAAAAGGCATGTTAGTTCGGGGCGGGGAACAACTAAGGGGTTCAGGAACATGATAGAGGTCAATAAAATTGGGCATGGTATAATTGAAGTGGATAGAGATAATTCACTCTCTCTTTCATATAATACTAGAAACTAGGGTCAGCCCATGAAATTAATCGGCGGGGAGATTCAGGACACAGACAGGAAAGTACTTTTTCACACAATGCTTAACTCAGGCTGCAATCCTACATGCACTTACCTAGGACTCAGTCCCACTGAACTCCAAATGACTTAGTTCTGAGTATATACATTCAGGATTGCAGTGTCATTTATGGAATATTCCGGCTCAAGATGTTTTGTTGGCCTCTAGCTTAGATGGCCTTAAAAGGGAATTAGACAAATTCATGGAGCAGGAGGAGGAGGAGGAGTAGGGGTCAAGGTCTATCTCTCTGTGGCTATTAGTCATGCAAAAATATGCAAAATATGGCAGCCAGATTGGTCACCGGTACATCTAGAGGTGCCCATATTACACCAGCTTTAAAAGCATTACACAGGCTGTCAATCAGTTTCCGGGCGAAGTATAAAGTGTTGGTTATCACCTTTAAAGCCCTACATGGTTTGGGTCCGGGTTACCTGCAGGATCACCTTCTCTCGTACAATCCGGCCGGCACATTTAGGTCCTCTGGGAGGAATTTACTCCAGTCGGCCAAGACTAGGCTGGCGAGTACTACCCAGAGGACCTTCTCTTCTGCTGCTCCCAGACGGTGGAATGGCCTGTCGGAGGAGACTCATCATCTAGACAGCCTTTTGGCCTTTAAAAAGGCCATAAAGATTGACCTCTTCCAACAGGCCTACCCAGTGGAATTTTAAGAGTTTTAAAGAGTTTTTAGGATTCTTTTAAAGGTTTTTAAGAATATTTTAATAATATTTGCTGTGTTTTAACTACTTATGTATTTTATGTTACGGTTGTTCCCCGCCTCGATCTGAGTGGAGAGGCGGGTAAGAAATAAAATATGATGATGATGATGATGATGATGATGATGATGATGATGATGATGATGATTGGAACTTCCATTTTTAGGGACAACATGTGGGACCTGCAGCAAGACGTTGCAAGGTGGAGCATATTCGTCCAGAGCTGTGGCTCGCCAGCCACGCCCTTTTCCTGGATATTCTAGTCCAGTGTTCTCTAACCTTGGGTCCCCAGATTTTTTTGGCCTACAACTCCCAGCATGCCCCATTTGCTGGGAGTTGTAGGCCAAAAACATCTGGGGACCCAAGCTTGGAGAACACTGTATCTAGTCCCTTCTTGCATCCCCTCCGTCATTCCTCCCTGTCACCACCCAAAAGTCATTCAGCATTCCATGGCTACTAAGCATGCTCAGTCCCCACTGGGCTGTTTTTTTGGTCCCTCCCCTTAGGGATTCCCCCACTAAAGGTTTTTTTTTTTTTTTTTTTTGTACTTCTGCAAACCCCGGGGTTTCCCCAAGCCTTCCTCTTGCACATGGATGATGGTGCAGTTTTGGTTACATAAGGACCAGCGTTTGGGGAACTCCAATCACTATTAGTAAGTACATGAGGACCCATGTCCCTGAATCTAAGCTGCTGGAGAGCAAAAGTCGGAGAGGGCTATGGCCTTCCTGTCCTGCTTCTGGGCTCCCTGGAGGTTCATGGTTGGCCACTGTAGGAAGCAGGATGGTAGACTAGGAGAACCTTTGGTCTGATTCATCAGGACACTTCTTCTGTTCTTATTCGGGGTATGTGAGAAACTTGCTCCCGTCAAGTTTTATTTTTAATTTACCCAATTCACACCTCCCAGATGCGAATGTGGACCCGAACCTAATTTGCGGTTGGACATCTGTACGTTTCTGAGCTGGTGATGTGTTCCAAGAAACAAAAAATGTGTATGAATTTTCGTATGGATTTTTAAAAAGCCATCGCAAGCTCATGTGGAAATGGATGGGATGGAACAAGGATGACATAAAAAGGCCGACAATCTCAGCAAGATGGATATTGACAGACCTGTCCATCCCGACTTCTTATGTGTAGGTCTATTAAATGCTTCCATTAGAAGCAAGAATGCCATCAATGAATATCTTCTAATCCAGGGGTGGGCAGAAGGTAGATTTCCAGATGTGTTGGACTTCAACTCCTAGAAGCCTTTGCCAGCTTGGCCAATGGTCAGAAATGCTGGGTTGAAATCCCAAGCATCTGGAAATCTACTTCCTGCCCATCCCTGTTCTAATCCAATCTAATCCCCTTGTAGTAAAGTGTGAAAATGCACATTTTTTGCAAAAATGTGCATTTTTTGAACATGCATGCAAGTTCAGGAAATGTTTTGCAAATGTTTTCAGAGAACATGCTATCCTGCTTTTGTTTGTGTTCAGGGTTGAGAACAGGACATGTTTGCATGATTTGCAAACAGAACCGAAATTCTCATATATCTCGAGTTAATTATAACTCTCCTGACCAAAAGGAATTGTTAGGGTATCGTTTGCTGTACCTCAGGATTAACAGCAGAAGTCAGAATTAATACCCTGAAACCCAGGATTAAGGATGACAAATTAGCAACTTTGCAGGAATAATAAAAAATAATCTACTTTTGATCAAATGCCCACAAAAATGTATTATTAATCCCTTCTTGTGATTCATCTTGGCAAGTAATATGCTTAGAGAGAAAAGAGGAATGAACTACATGCCAGGGATATATGGATTTTATTAAATCCGTTCCATCTGTGTTTCACAGAACGTCAGGTATCTTTCGTTTCGTTGTTCGCTCTTTGATGACGTTGATTATTTTTTAACAGAATTTTGTTCTACTTGCACTAATTTGCATTAGTGCTAATTCTCATTAGCGCTGATGTGCACTTGTACAAACGTGCTAATGCACGTTAGTGCAAATTTGTGCCAATGCACAGCAACGAATGTGAATTAGCGCAAATCCCTCCCCCAAAAGTGAAAAACAGGTCCATAAATCCGCACGACTCAGGAAAAGCTGGTCCACTGCGGCATCTGCAAGTCAGATGCACAGAAATCTGAATCCATTGTGGATTCACAGATGTGAATCCACTGTGGATTTCTCCGACATCCCGACGACATGCAGGTAGATCGTGGGTCACTGAGATTTGAAAACTGCATTAAGACAGCAGCAGCAGCAGCTTACAAGAGGATTTGGCTGTCCCAGTGTTCTCCAACCTTGGGTCCCCAGATGTTTTTGGCCTACAACTCCCAGCATGCCCCAGCCAGCATAGCTGGCTGGGGCATGCTGGGAGTTGTAGGCCAAAAACATCTGGGGACCCAAGGTTGGAGAACACTGGGCTATCCACTTCCCAGGAAAACTGATAGGACACAAATGTCCAAGGAATATGAAACAATAGCAAAACTTCATCATCCAAGCCTTGCTCACTTTGGTGAGCACACACTTGTAAGGCTCCTCCTCCTCCAACTATTACCACCAGCAGCCATTCTGGGAGGCTGTTCCGAGGGAAAGGAGAAGCAGGGCCACTCCACCAGCCCTGCTGAAATAATTAATTTCCCCTCCTTCCCCACCCCATTCCTTTTTCATTTTGTACCGTGCCTTTTCAGATTCACAGATTGTAAGCCTGCGGGCAGGAAATGTCTTGTTTAATTGGTTATACGTAAGCTGCTTTGGGGAGCCTTTTTGGCCGAAGAACGGCATAAAATACTTAAAATAAGTAAGACACAGACATGCCCACCCCAGGGCGGTGCTATGCAGATGATGGGCAGGGAGGTACAGAGAGGAGCTTGGAGGACCACCAGGCCCCCAGTCCCAAGGGTAGGTTTTGGGTTCTCATTGCTGGCAGCCACCAGAGCTGGCTGAGCCCCCACCCCAGGTGCTCCCGTTTCCTTTATCCCCACAGATGTGAATCATTCCCATGCATTTCTTTGGGGGGAAAGGAGAGCGGGCGCTGTTGCAGTGGGAGTACAAACTGCCCTCTGGTTATAAGGACATAAGAACCTTTTCCACAATGGCCAGCCGGATGCCTCTGACCCAGGAGCAGAACAGGGTGCAACTGCTTCCTCCTACCGAGGTTCCCCAGTCCCCACTAGCTGATATACGGAGGGACGCTGCCTCTGATCCTGGAGGTAGTAGGCACCGTGACGAGTAGCCATTGATAGCCTTACCCTCCATGAATCTGCCTAATCCCTTTTTAAAGCCGTCTGAGTCGCAGGCCATCACCACACCTTGTGGAAGCAAATTCCGTTGTCGAACTTTGCGCTGTGTGAAGAAGCACTTTATTTATTTATTTATTTATTATATTTATAACCTGCCTTTTTTCCTGCAAGGAGCCCAAGGTGGCTAACATAATCCTCCTCCTCCTCCTCCTCTCCATTTTATCCTCACAACAACCCTGTGAGGTGGGTTAGGCTGAGAGTCAGTGACTGGCCCAAAGTCACCCAGTGAGTTTCATGGCCGAACGGGGAATAAAACCCGGATCTCCCGGGTCCCAGTCCAACACTCTCACCACTACACCACACTGGCTCTTCCATTATCTGTCCTGAATCTTCTCCACCCATTCCGGATCATCGGGGGACCCCATTGGATTCTAAAACTAAACGAGAGGGAGAAAAAGCTGGCCTGGCCCTCAATGACGAGGAATGCCACTGGGGTGGCAGCGGCGGCAGCAGCACACTGCGTGTCTGGGTGCACAGTTCACAGTGACATGCTACACCCTCCAAGCGCCTTACCAATAATTAAGTCCTCCCTTCGCCCCCAACCCCCCTGTCCCATCGTAATGATGGGTAGCTTGCAAGCATATTCTAAATACAACATCCTCACTAATGACCCCATGAACTGGGAAGACAATTCAGATTACCCATGGGGAAGACCTCCTGCATGCAGAACCAGGACAAAGAAAAAGAAGAACTTCTTTACACAAAGTTAAAGTTAATTTATGGGATTTGCTGCCACAGGATGTTGTGATGTTTAAATGGGGATTAGACAAATTCATGAAGGATGAGACTATCAATGGCTACTGCTCAATGCAGCCTCTGGGTTCAGAGGTAGCCTCCGAACAAACCACTTGCAGGGAAACGACAAACTGGGAGCAAATGCTCTGCAGAGGGCTATGCCCTCATGTCCTGCTTAGGGGCTCCCCAGAGGCATCTGGTTGCCCCACTGTGGGAAACAGGATGCCTCTGGCCTGATCTGTCAAAGTTCTTCTTATCTTCTTATGCAACTTATTTGTGCTTTGATTCAGTCAAGGGAATCATTCCGTGTCTGGAAATTGGTCCAGGAAGAGAGAAGGTTATAGATGGATAGATACCTTACATGAACAGAGAAAGAAGATCATTTAGAGAGAGGAGGGAAAACATTAGGGGGGGGGGAGAGATAATGATACATTACCTGATAACCTTGGGAATTGTTTTGTGTCCCAAAAAAGGGCACTCCAGGATCCACACATGTTGTAAGAGATGCATCTGAAAAGAAAAAAAACACGCACAAATGTGGTAAAAGTTTGACTAGCCTTATTTATGCCCCATGTTGCAGATATGGCTTATTTCCACCTTGTGAGCTGTGGCTGACATTAGGTTTGCACAGAGAACTTGTGAGCTCACAATTTATACTTCTAGCCACAACGCCACATCAGATCCCATGATGACAACGACGATTTAAATGGAACTGGAGGAATATGAATTTGAAATTTTTGCAAGCAAAGCTGAGTGAGGAATAATTGCTTGGGTGTTCCCCCATCCCACCCCTGAATTAATTCCGGCTCCAGTGGAGAGGAGATGTTGTGGATTTAACCACGGTGGCTTGGGATGGAACATGCACTAGCTCACTGTTTTGATTGGCACCGTCCTCACCAAAGCCCCGGCTTCCTTACCGATGCAGCTCGGCTGAGTTCCACTCCACGTCCCGTCAGATTGGCAGAACCTCCGCGCTGACCCCACCAGCACCAGTGGGGGCAAGCAAGAATATGAGACGGAGGAACGGTAGGTAAAGCCCCGGTCTTCACGCCTCGCTTCAGCTGGGATTCCAGGATCGCCACAGAATACAGCTGCAAAAGAACAGTCAGGCTACCTTGAAGAGGGGTGGTTCAGTGGGGTAAAGCCTCCCAACTATGGATGTATGAGGAGGATTTCATTTCAGTTTGCAAATCATCCAAACTTGCGCCATTCACAATTCCTGAACTTGCAATTGCATTTGAAACGTGATTTTTTTTTAAAAAAATGTGCACTTTGAAATAGTGCATTTTTCAAAAAAGTATGCATTTTTACACTTTAGTAACTGGGAAGGGAAGTGCACACTTTCCCAAAAATTTGCACAGAAATGTACACTTTTCCCACTTGAACGAACCGAAGAAAACAGGCCACGAACAAAAACGGGGAGCAGATCAAACTGAGCTTTGATGTGAAGTTCGGAGAATTTTGGCAAGCTCAAACGTCCCTGGTCTTGCATCCCTACGAGTCCCAACCCAAACTAATTCCCCATTACACACACACACACACACTGCCTAGAGCAGTGATTTTTAAAGAGAACCCTGCTGCCGGCATAATGGACACATTGGCTTATTACTGCATACTTCTGTCTTGATGTCAATTATTGTTTAATTAATTCCTTATCTTCCCACCATCTCTTGGCAGACAGGTTGAGGGAGAACAGAAGGCAAGCTTCTATTTTTCACTCTTGCTTTTGCTTAAATTTAAAACAAATCTTCAATTGCACTGTGGCAAATCACCATGTGGCACCGCGTTGAACAGGAAAACCTGTTTGTTCGACAACAGGTGGGGTGAGGTGCGCCGAACGCAAGCTGCTTTTTTGCGTCTTTTAATGGCTCTTGTACAGATGCCAACTGTCGGGGGGGGGAAGCCCCCTTAAAGCCCAGCCTAGGATCTCAGCCAATGAAACTCTCTCTGAACTGAAACATTCAATGCTTGCTTAATTATATGCACACTTCTCTTTGGAGAAAGGTTTAGCATCTAAAGCTTCCTGGGCA
Organism: Shinisaurus crocodilurus; assembly: GCA_021292165.1. Classification (NCBI taxonomy): domain Eukaryota; kingdom Metazoa; phylum Chordata; class Lepidosauria; order Squamata; family Shinisauridae; genus Shinisaurus; species Shinisaurus crocodilurus. The sequence goes on along the minus strand of JAHFWL010001304.1, from coordinate 80,259 downwards.
CCAAGCGCCAAGTCTGCAAACAGAGCTTAGCTCCACTTTCACCGTCTAAATGAAAGGCAGGTTTGGAAAGGGCCAGGCAAACATCACGAAACATTTCTCTCTGGTGGAAGAGCAAGGTGGATGGGCTGCAGAGGCGGATTTGGGGCTGTCCTTGAGTTGAGGGAAGGGGGGGGGGTCTTCAAGGAAGACTCACACGTGGAACCCCTGAACCAGAAGGAGACCAGAAGGGTGCATGATCCAAGGGAGTGCTCAAAGTCTCCCCACCCCCCTGCAATAGCATCAGTGCCAGCTCCAGATTTTTGGAGCCCTTCGGGCAAGCAACCCTCCGCAGACCCCCCCTTCCTCAGGGAGCCTGCCTTCTCACCGCCATTGTCAGCAGCTTCTCTTGCTCCTCAACCTCTTTCTCGTCATTGCTAACGCTTGCTTGCTTGACAGGCAGGGAGCCAGGAGGAAGGGGGGGCGGCGTCTGCTGCTGCTGCTGCTGCTCACCACCACCCTTGCCCAGGCTGGAGGTGGGTGAACCAGCAGGTTGCAATGGGGAAGAGGAGGAGCAACTCTCGTCCGTGGGCTGTGGGCAGGTGCCTGAAGATGCCTGCCTTGAAGACGGGCCTGAATAGCATTCACCCAGCCATTTCTCCCTGGTCTCCTGTTCACTGGGTCCTGAGCCCCGTTTGGCACCGTGAGTAATCCCACCCCTTCTCCTGACCCCATTCAGGAAGTAGCAGGACGTCTCTCATTCTGCTGGGCTCATGTTAAAATGACAGAGTGGTTGGTTCAGCAGGCCCTCCACAGGCGCCCCTGGGCCTTGGCATTTCCCCGAATCAGGTAACATCTGGCCATGAAGGTTGCCAAGTATGTCCCACCCGCTCCACTTCTGATTTTGTCTACAGCACCGTCGGGGGTTGTCTGCTTACGAAAACACTGTGGGAGTTCTCCGCTCCACGATCCGTTCCCTTCGCAAGTCAGGACCGCAGGCAGAGAGAGCTGATATCCTTCCAGGCAGGTGTAGCTCACACTCGAGCCCCAGCTGAAATCTGTCCCCACAACTTTTCCATTGGGGATGACTTGTGGAGGCTTACAGATGATAGCTAGGCAGAGAGAGAGGAGAGGTACACTCAGGGTGGCCATGGGTCCTACTTTACAGAGGACAGTCCTCTATTTGAACTAGGAATGTACAGACTTTGACGTATGAGAATTGTGCTCCTGTTTGCAAATCCCTCCCAAAAGCAAAAAAGCAAAAACAAAAACCTGGTCCACATGTGCACAGAAGCCACACGACTCAGAAAGAGCTGGCCCACTGCAGAATCCGCAGGTCAGATTCATAGAAATCCACACTCATTTGAATCTGTTGCAGATTTCTCTGACATCCCTAATTTTAAGCAGCCATGAGAGGGCAGTCCTCTGCTTTGAAGGCATCCGCTGCTTGAAGGGCTGCCCAGTCCAAGTCTAGTTTGAAGGCAAAGAATCCGAAGAAGCGGGAGGAGCTGGGCCTTGACATTGCCCAACAGCACTTCGCACTGGGACAGCAGCAGACTGAGCAGGTGGTCACTGGGTCACAGACCTCCCCTCCAGGATGAGATGTATTGCATTTCTATTTAAATAGCAGTGATTATTTCTACATAGGCGTCTATACATATGGATTGGCGCACGCACATTTTGCATGAATCCATGGCCCCTTTGGCCCTCTTTTTCAGTAATGCATAAGTGGGCACCCCAGGTAGGTATGCTGAATCCTGGGCAACCATTAGGGCTGAGCAGAACCCAGTGGGTCCACTCCCAAAATGTCTGGTCTGGTGGAGAATGGAATGGATCCAAAGTAGATTTCAGAATCCAGATCTATCTATCATCTATCTATCTATTCCAAAAAGTATATCCTGCTTTTTCTCTCCAAAAAAACTGTTGTTCAACGTGACTTACAAACTATAAAAACAGCCACCCAAAAATAACAATAATAATCATCCATCATTAAAAGATTACCAGACTAAAATCAGCATCAAGAGCAAAGAGCCAAAACCAATCATAAGTTCAATTAAGCAACAGCAGAATCAAATGCTTGTTCAAAAAGAAATGTCTTCAACTCTTGGTGGAAGGTAAAACATAGAAGATGACCCACCTGACCACTTGAGGCAGGGAGTTCCACGTACGGGGAACTGCAACAGAGAAAGCCCTCTCTAGCATTTCCACTAGCCATGTGCCCCAGGAGGCAATGGCACACACAAGAGGGCCAAGACAGCTGGTCTTGAAGGATGGGCAGATTCGCCTGCAATCCACTCCAGACATGCACCAAGAGGCATGGATAGAACACTGTGCATGCCCCATCATACCAAAGGGCAGGGATGTTGCCAAGCCAGAGTCCTCAGAATAAACCAAGAGAGGCTTCTGCGATCTCACCATTGCCAGCTCCCATATCTCTGTCGCCTTGGTGCACTGGAGGCGTCCAGCCACAGGTGGTAATTGCATCATGGCCCAGGGATGTCCTGCTGCCTTCCATATATTTCGAAAATGGGCCCCATAGGAAAGCAGCATGTTCCAGGCTCCAAGTTCCAGATATACTTTAAGGGGACAGTCCTAGGCATGTTTCAAAAAAGTCCTACAACTCCCAGCATTCCCCAGCCAGCGTGACTGGCTGGGGAATGCTGGGAGTTATAGGACATTTTTCTGTTGAAACATGCACAGGATTGTGCCCTAAATAAATTAAAATAACATAAATTATGTCACAAGATGTGGTAACAGCAACCAGCTTAAATGGCTTTTTAAAAAGGGTTAGTCAGATTCACAGAGGACAGGCCATGAAAGCGAGATGGAACCTCCATGTTTAGAGGCAGTATATCTGATTCAGCACTGCTTGGAATAAATAGCAGGGAGGGAGGGCTTTCTGGTCAGCTTTCCGGAAGCGCCTGGCTGGCCACTGCTGGAGACAAAATGCTGGACTAGACGGACCTTTGGACTGATCTGGAAAGGCAATTCTTATGTCATATGAGAGTCTTCTCCAACTGGGTGCCCTCCAGGTGTTTTGGGCTAGAACTCCCAGCATCCCACGCAGCCTGCCACGCCTTGGAGAGGCTCACAGGCAGGGCATAAAAGCAACACCCCTCGCCTATCGTTTGTGCCCAGCACTTGGTACCCAGTGGTATACTGCCCCTGAAGATGGAGGTTCCATTTAGCTATCCATGCTAAGAGCCTCTCATACAGGTTGTGTTGTTGTTGTTGTTGTTGTTGTTGTTAACCTGCTGGTTTCTCTCTGCCAAAAGGGATAGACTTCAGAAATGCCACCCTATTCTTCCCACTTGGGAAAGGGCATAGCCAAATACTGCATGGAGACGCATGCCAATTTCTAAAGGGGCATGCATCACCATAGCATGTGTGTAGCCAGCTGACCATCCGTAGCAAGAGGGGAATCTCAGCACCCAATAGGAAGCCAGGAGGAAGATGGGGAATAGTAAAATTCTCCTTTCATTCATCGGGATGTCATTATGACCCACATACCCATGTGATTACATGTGCAGCCATGGTCAGTTATCTCTTTGGTGAACGGCTTGTCTGTATCCACCTGCTGCACTCCAAATTCCTTTGGAAAGTCTAAGATTATATCTTTAGGCACACAGAGCTTCAGAAAGCAAATCATGCAGATGCCCAAAAGGAGAAGGTCTTACCTTTGCAGACGGGTTTCGTGCCATTCCAGGTCCGGTCTTTGGTGCAAATCAAAGCAGAGGCTCTGTCTGACTCCATCATGAAGCCGGGCATGCACTGGAACATGGCACTCTTATTGAAGGTGAAGTCACTGCCCAACCGAATGCCGTTGGCCGGCACGCCAGGATCCCCGCAGTTTATCACTGGCGGGGAGGAAAAAGAGAAGGAGCATTTGAATTCCCAGCATTTTCAAAAGCAGAGTTGCAAGACTCGCCTCTAAATAATCAGAAATAACAAACAAACAAACAAATCCATACAGCAATCCTAAGTGTAACCCAGTATTATCCCCATATTGCAGGATGCGGGTGGGTGAAAGTAGAGAATAGCTACTGACCTAATTTCTAAATGGCGTGCTAGGTAAAGCTGTGTTGCCCCACAGACACACACAGACAATTTTGCAGCTGCATTCCCAGGCTGCAAAATTGGGGTGGAGGAGGGTGTATTGCAGCTATTTTGGCAAGTGGGGCATTTCACAGGGAGAAAATCACTGGAGCTCCTTTGCCGTTCTGATCGGCTGGTGACCATGAATGATGTCTCTCCCCACAAAATGCCGCATTCTGTGTGTATGCCACAAAACATGGGGGCTACCATTTTTTAGGATAGCCCCCATTCTCCCCTACCCCAGCACATCCTTTGGAATGAGGCATGCTATTGGGGGGGAGGGGAGATGGCAGCCGCCAGCCAATCAGAATTGTAAATTCTGTGAGCTCCTCTCCAGTGAGCTTTCCCCATCCAAAAATGCAGAAGAGGAGAGATAATTTCGCCCCTATTTCAATCCAGATTTGAGTGAAATTTTTGACACTTCCAAAGTTCAGCCCAGCCTTGCTGCCAGAGTCTATTAGTGTGCCGCGAGAAATGAAATTACGTCACGAAAGGCTACCTATGAGCCCAGAATATTTATCCATGGACGAGGCTGCCCACCGCACCTCTGCACACATGCCTTCTCTGCCTTGGCCTCCTTCCCATGAGCCTCTGCTTGGGCCTGGGTAATTCTGCTGCATCTATGCATAGGTGACATTTGGATCTGCCAGAGACAGCAGAATCTCCTGCCCTCAGAGGAAGCTCACCCAGAACGGTGACCCACACAGAGACCTGGGGTGAGCTCCTTGGAGGCAGGACAGTTCTTATTCCTGCATACTAAAAGTAAGCCCCCCCTCCCCACCCCAACAACTTATGTGTGTCACAGGGTCTCAGAACTCTGGGACACACTGATCTAAGGTCAGCCAAGGCCAGTTTGTGCATGCATGTTTATTTAACACCTTTGTATGCCAACCTTTCCTTAAAAGGGCCAGTGCAGCTAACGAGTTGAAAAAAAAACAACAACAACCATATCAAACAATTAGAACATTACAACTCAAAGCAAAGATAAAAGCCTAGAAGAGCCAAAAATAAAACAGAAACAACAATAAAAGGGGCCCCAAGTAAAACAATCTTCAGACAGAGACAGCATCAGAATTAAACGTCACAATTAAGAATCGTGCAACAGAACGAAAGCTACAAGCAGAGCTGGAACATCTTATGTCACAAAAGTTTTACTATGAAGGGAGGTTTTTGCTATAATGTGGAAGGCCACTAAAAAGGGGGCACGGCGGGCTTCCCTTGGGAGAGAATGGAGCCTACATGCGTCTCCTCTGGTTCAGAGGTTCAGAAGTATGTGTGGAGGTCGGGCAAAAGGCCAGCAAACACAATTCCGTCCCTGCTTCTGCATGTTTATTTTTACATGGATGAGCACATGAACAGGACTTCTGAGAGGTCACAGCTCAGGTGGCTCAAAGTTCTCACTCTACTGAATCAGCTCTCACCCCTTTATGGCATGGATATCCAGTTTCCAGTTAGATTTTTCGGATCTCAATAGATACACTTCTGATTATCTGCATCCATTGTACTGTGGGGTGGTAGTATTAGTCTCAAAACTCCCAGTTGCAAACCTTATCTAATGGCACAAGTCAATATTAACCCACGCCTTATAAATCACTTCAGAGATTTATCTAGACGAAGAAGAAAAAGGGGTGGATGAAAACAAGTTGTGTTTCAGTCCCAAAAGAAAGTTAATTCAATTGAACACCATTAGATTAGGAGCTTGATCTGGAAATTTGTGAGTTTCCAAAGGCATCTGGCTGGCATTGTGGGAAACAGAGCAAGTGTACTGCTGGGTGGGTGGGATCTTAGCCAGATCAAGCAAGCAGTTGTGTTCTGCCTTATCAGTGCCTTATTGAATGCTACCACCTGTCCTTCAGCTACTCACCTGTACACTCTGGAGTGCTCCCAGTCCAGGTTCCGTTGACAGTACAATGCCTGCTGAGCACACCTGTGGAGTAATATCCATCCCGACATTTGTATATGATGGAGCTGGAGAACACCAGGCCGTCATTAAATATCACTCTTGCATTGCTGGGGGTCCCAGGGTTTCCACAAGATATAACTACAATGAATGAATAAATAAAAAGGCCAAACACGAAATGTCAGAGTCAGAAGCTACCCGCAAAGTCAACCCGGACTGCAGAAGCACTTGGGTGAACATACGAAGCTGCTGATACTGAATCATGACCAGGGCCAGCGTCAAGAGCAGGTATGGTTTGGGCACCTGCTAAGGACCCACACCCCAGCAGGGGCCCACGGACAAGAGTCCCCTGGAGTTGCTCCCCCTCTTCGCCGTGGCAACCTGCTTGTTCACCTGCTTCTTGCTCTGGTCCAGACAACGGAGGTGGTGAGGAGGAGAAGCAGGAGATGCCACGGCCTCCTTGCTCCCCGGCTCTCGGGCTGCCAAGCAAGCACGTGGTAGCAGTGGTGAGAAAGAGGAGGAGGAGCAAGAGCAGCTGGTGACCGTGGCGGTGAGAAGGGAGGTGCGACGACACGGTCCCTTACACTTTAGGACCAGGCGCATAAACCCTTCTCAGGCCAAGCATCAACACTTAAAAACCTGAGGGGAGAGGGTCAAATGCAACCTTTCCCCTACTAATGAGGGAAAAGGTTAATACTGGTTATGAAGGATCTAGCTTAAATTTAGGATACTGTGGGTACAAAGGTGTGTGTGTGTAGATTTGAAAGTAATGCAGGTTAATAACGCCAAGCTGACACGTAGGATTTGGGTAGCAAACAAAATAAAAATAAGTTTATTTTAATTCTCAAAATCTTAGTTCCAGAAAATAACTTTAAACCTGCCTACACCAAACACTTTGTAATTAACCTAAGTCCCTATAACTCTAAATACCTCCACTCCTCATACAAGCACTGACTTCTCTTAAAACTCCTGACAAGACAAGACACGGATAATCCAACTAACCTAACTCCCAACTCTCCCCACACTCCAAACACTCTCCCATAACACACTAACTCGACTCTCCACTTCTTAACTAACTCTGACATCACTCAAACACTCCTTATATACTCCTCCCCCCACCCTTTCCAAGACATCACAAACCACACCCACTCGGTCCAACATTCTAGACACACTAAACATACTAATGCAGACATACACCAGGGAACTGAATTGTGGGGTTATGCCACAGGAGGCTCACTGAGGGAAGGGGCCATGGAAGGTTTCTTGCCCAAGGGCCCTCCAAAACCTGGAGCTGGCAATGATCTCTGCATTATTTTGTCTAACCCAGTGCCGTCTACTACGACTGGAAGCAATTCTCCAAGTCGAACAGAGAAAGGTTTTTCCCAGCCCCGAGATCCTTAAACTAAGGATGCCAGGGATCGAACCCAGGACTGTCTGCGTGCAAAAGCAGGAGCTCTGCTACTGAGCTCAGGCCCTTCCTCCTTTGCTTCCGGTCCATCTAGGCTGGTACTGTACATACAAGTCCTCAACGGCAGAACAGGCGGAAGATAATTAAACCTAAATTACAACGGCTGTGAAGGCGGATGAAGGCTGCAGCAGAGAATGGTTTTCCAATCGTCAGGGTAACCGTGCCATTGGATCTCTGCCGTACTCTGTCAAGTTTGTGTGGTGATTCGTTGTGCACCGATCTCCCCACATAAAACAGTTTCACGCACAGGCGTCTTCCAACCCAACCCATCCAACCCAACCCAACCCAACCAACCAAACAAAAAAAAAAAAGTCCCATGGCGACTGGCGAATGGCAACGGGGGCAGGACTGTGAATCTGGAAGCCCCTAGTCATGGACCAGCACATGGGCGGTGGATGCAGACTCAGTCGCCCTGTTCAAGGAACGAGGTAGTCGAGCAGCTTGGCAGCTGTATCCATGACTGAGCAGCCCTATTTAGGATCCACTCTGCTCACCCCGTATGGGGAGGGGGCTAGAAAAGGTGCCCTAAACATAGTCTACCTCTCTCTCCCCTGACTGGATTACCGCGTCCAGTGGGGTCACCATTTTAGCGGTCGAAAAAGACATTTGAATTTTGGAACATGGAATATACGGACATTGCTGGATAACATAGATAGTGAACGCCCTGAGCGTAGGACTGCTATTATTGCAAGGGAGCTGAGACGGTTTTAAAATTGACATAGCAGCACTTCAAGAAACTCGAAGGGCAGGAGAGGGACAGCTGAAAGAAGAAAAAGGAGGTTATACCTTCTTCTGGAAAGGACTACCTGAGCAGGACCGACGAATACATGGTGTAGGCTTTGCCATCAAAAATGAACTAGTGAACTCTTTGTCAGAAGTTCCTACTGGCATTAACGAACGCCTGATAACTCTTCGATTAAAGCTCGCCAATAACCAACAGGTAACTATTTTGAGCGCTTATGCACCAACATTAGATGCTGATGATGACATCAAGGAAAGTTTTTACAGCCAGTTGGACACTCTCCTGTCAGAGATACCTAAGGAGGATAAAATTATCCTCCTGGGCGATTTTAACGCAAGAGTCGGGCGTGACTTTGATTTATGGCCAGAAACTATTGGAAAAGACGGAGTTGGTAATAGCAACCCGAACGGACTCTTACTTTTGTCTATATGTGCAGAGCATAATCTCACTATCACAAACACGCACTTTCGACAAAAGAATAAGTTTAAAACATCATGGCAGCACCCACGGTCAAAGCACTGGCATCTTCTGGATTATGTAATTGTCCGTGTTAGAGATCGCCGCGATGTACTTCTTACTAGGGCCATGGTGAGTGCCGACGACTGCTGGACAGACCACCGACTAATCCGGTCCAAAATGGTTATCAACATTGCTCCCCAACGTAGGCTTCAAGGAAGGAAACCAAGGCGTAAAATGAACATCCAAGTCCTTCAAGATCCTATTAAGCAAACTCGTCTTCAATCACTTCTTAAGGAACATCTACCTACGGAACCTCCTGACAACATTGAGGACCATTGGTCTAAGCTGAAAACCTCCATTACTGCAGCTTGTGAACAAACTATTGGATATGAAACTAAGAAACATCAGGATTGGTTTGATGAAAATGACAATGAGATTAAATATATAATTGACCAAAAAAGGAAAGCCTTCCAAATATGGCAAAATGATATTAACTGCGCTGCCAAGAAAAAAACCTACGCTAGCGCAAAGGCTGAGGTCCAAAGAAGAACAAGAGAACTTAAGAACGCTTGGTGGAAAAAGAAAGCTGAAGAAATTCAACAACTTGCAGAATCTCATGATGCACGGGGCTTTTTTAAGGCCACAAGGGCCATTTATGGACCAAAAACCTATGGTACAAACCCTTTACAATCAAAAGATGGCACCAAACTCTTAAAAGACAAAGAGTCTATTGCACTGCGTTGGAAAGAGCATTATTATGACCTTTTAAATCGTAAACCTAAGGTGGATAATGAGATTTTTTCGCAAATCCCGCAAAAACAAATTAAAGAGGAACTTGCAATACTCCCCACTTTGGATGAAGTAAAAAAAGCCATTAATCAAATGAAGAACAACAAAGCTAGTGGACCAGATGGGATTCCTGCTGAAATCTTTAAAGAAGGGGGGCCCGAACTTGTACAACATCTTCATAAACTCATCGAAAAAATCTGGATAAAAGAAGAGATCCCAGAAGACTTCAGGGATGCCATAATTATCAGCCTCTTTAAGAAGGGTGATAGAACAGACTGTGGAAACTATCGGGGCATTTCTCTCTTAGCAACCGCAGGTAAAATATTTGCTAGGATTCTTGCAAACCGTCTTCTATCTATTTCAGAAGAGATCCTCCCTGAAACTCAATATGGTTTCCGCCCCTCTAGAGGGACAGTAGACATGATTTTTACTGCACGCCAGCTCCAAGAAAAATGCCGGGAGCAAAATCAACCCCTTTATATGGCATTTATCGATTTGGCTAAGGCCTTTGATACTGTAGACCGTACAGCTCTCTGGACTATCCTTATGAAAATTGGATGCCCCAATAAATTTGTGAATATCTTGCGACTTCTCCATGACAACATGACGGCAACGGTTTTGGACAACAACGGCTCTCATGGTGCTCCATTTAAAGTGGGATCAGGTGTTAAACAGGGATGTGTTATCGCCCCAACATTATTTGCCATTTTCATCGCCATGGTTTTACATCTTGTCGAGGGGAAACTTCCCACCGGTGTGGGAATTATATATCGAACAGATGGAAAGCTTTTTAATCTCAGCAGGCTGAAAGCAAAAAGTAAGGTAATTACAACCTCCGTCGTGGAACTTCAGTATGCTGATGATAATGTGGTCTCCGCACATTCAGAGGATGATCTCCAAACTATCCTAAATGCTTTTGCAGAAGCATACGAAAAACTTGGTCTCTCACTTAACATCAAAAAAACCAAAGTGCTTCATCAGCAAGTGCAAGCCAATCCTTTGGTGATGCCATCTATCCAGCTTGGCGGGACAATACTGGAAAACGTTGATCATTTTCTCTATCTTGGCAGCTATCTTTCTGTTACAGCTAACATCGACAGTGAAATCCAGCATCGTCTGAGCTCCGCAAGTGCCGCATTTTCTCGAATGAAACATAGAGTGTTCGAGGATCGGGATATTTGTAAGAAGACCAAAACACTGGTTTATGAAGCCATTGTATTACCAACTTTATTGTATGCCTGCGAAACATGGACTATCTATAAACGTCACTTCCACCTCCTTGAAAGGTTTCATCAACGTTGCCTCCGGAAAATCCTGCAAATTACTTGGGAAGATAGGCGAACAAATGTCAGTGTACTGGAAGAAGCAAAGACTACTAGCATTGAAAAAATGATCCTTCAACGCCAACTTGAAAGCCTGAAACTTGACTGGACTCTGTTTCACATGCTGTAGGCCACAAGCAGGAATGCAGGATATGTACCAAGGAAAGGCTGGATATGTTGTAACCCCGACCCCTAGTACCAGCTCTAGGTTTCTGAGGGTCCTTCAGCAACGTGGCTTACTTCGGAGCAGACATGTATAGGATTGCACTGTCCGAAGAATATAAAAATTTCTACAAGGGGTCGAAGAGAATCTGCCTTTATCTCCCCGATTAACAGCGCAATCCAATGAGGCTGTCCGTAGCCCTCTGAACTTGGAGGATTTCATAGATTTCATAGATCATAGAGTTGGAAGGGGCCTACAAGGCCCTCGAGTCCAATCCCCTGCTCAATGCAGGAAACTAGAGGAGGGGTCTCCCATCCAAGTAATAACCAGGCCCAGGAACGGTGCAGGGCTGTTTGGCGCCCTAGGCCAAATTATATTTAGCGCCCCCCCTCTCGTGCCGTGGGGGGGGCTCCGGAGCAAAGTAGCCCTGCTCTGCAACCCCCCCCGCGCCGCCGCCACCGCCGCCACCACCGCCACCACCTACCTTCCCCCCGCCCCCACTGCTGGCTGCTGCTGCTGCTGCCGCCGCCTCCTCCTCCGACGCGATGGGACCCCCGCGCTTTACGACGGGAAGGTAGGTAGGTGGTTGGCGGGCGGGCGCGCGCGGGGGGGGAGGTGCAGCGGCGGCGACGGCCGGCAAGCGGGCGGGGAGGCGCAGCGGAGGCTGCAGGCAGGGCAGGAGCGCGCCAGAGGCGAGGAAGGGGCGCAGAAACTCTGCGCCCTCTTCCGCCACGCGCCCTAGGCAGCCGCCTGGGTCTGCCTAGCGGTAGCGCCGGCCCTGACCAGGCCTGACCCTGCTTAGCTTTCCACGCTCAGACAAGCTGAGCCAGCGTGAGCCGCAGGCCCGTATGACGGGCATCCTACGCATGGCGGGAGGAGCATGGAGGCAAAGGTCGCCTCCATGCTCGTCCCGTCCTGCAAAACACTTAGACAGCCGATTTCAGCCAATTTCAGCTGTCTAAGTGTTTGGCCTTGGGGCAGAAGGGAGAGGAGGCTGAGGCGCCACCAGGACACTGCGCATGCTGGAAGAGCCTGTCTCCTCCCCTCCCCTCTCCCAAAAGCCCGTCTCCGAAGTCGCTTTTGTGACCTCGGAGCTGTAGCCAGCACGGTTCATTCCGCGCCGGCTGCCAGGGCAGCGGGAGGGCACTCCGAGTGAGTTCGGAGTCCCAGCTCCAACCTCGGAGCAAGTTTCCGAGGTCACAGCTGGGACTCTGAATTATCCCATGGCTGTCTAGACTCTGTCCAGTGGCCATAGGATTGTGCCCTAATGTATTTATTAAAGAGGCCATCAGTCTAGGCGGCTGATAAAGATGAGATCTGACCCACCATCTGATCCTTATTCTGGATTAGTGACCCCAAGCCAAGATCTCCTTTATGCTTTTCTTACTGCTGTATAAAAGGCCTGAAACTGTGCTTTTAAATTTGGTTTTTAATTCTTTAAACTGTTTTGTATGTTTTTTATTGTTGTTTTTATGCATAAAGTATTGTGAACCACCCAGAGAGCTTCGGCTGTGGGGCGGTATATAAATGAAATAAATAAATAAATAAATAAATCAGTCCCTAACAAGATGCTACAACGTATTTGGTGAAATGCAGCTTTGGAATAAGATGCAGTGGATGGAAAGCCTGCAGCATCATCCAAAGTCCTTGCTTCTGAACTGGCAACTTCACATGCTATTTAATTTAAACAGTAACTTACATTTGGGGTGGGGTGGGGTGAGGACGACAACAACAACAACACACCATACACAACATCAACTACTGTAAATGTACCTTCGTCAGTCATATCAGAACAAAGGGAAGAACAATGTTTTCCAATTCAAACCAAACGCAGGGGCATTAATTTAAAACGGCTGTCTGTGTTTGGCATGGCCCTGTCTTTTGTCACACAGAAGTGGCTCAATTTTCAACAAAAGCCTCACTCGGAGATCCAGTTGTGGGTGTTACCGGTAATGGGAAGCCAGCAATGAAAACCGCAGCAGTGAAAAACACAAACTGCTTGTGTGAAACCTCATGAGGTCTGTTTGTCTCTCATCCACACACCTTTGCTCCATTTGGTCTCTTGCTTGGATGGGAGAGGAATGGGGGAACCTATGCTTTTGCTTAGGTTTTGTTGTGTTTTTGTTTTAATGCCTATTTCCATTTTTAAAACTCACTGGAAATTAAAACTAAATGAAGCCTGACGCATCTGTGTAGAAAGTGGGTACTGGACAGGAGGCAGCCTATATTTCATAAAACGGACGGAGACGCTAACGCAGCAGAGTTCTAACGCATGACGATTAATTAACTTTCTTCATGTCAAACCATTTGTGGCCTTTGAAATATTGATTGGAATTTTAAAAAAAATCCTTTTTCCTCGTGAATTTTTATGATTATAGGGGAAAAAAGACTTTTCTAATTAATAATCTCACAAGAGAATAAGCAGCGTTGCATTCATTGCCAAATGTTCTAGAACAGGAAGAAGCACATCCCTGTTGCTTTTATCCCAGGTGTTTGAGGGAGAGGCGAGGAGGGCTAAATCTACATGAGCGTTAATCAGGGAGTTCTGTCCTGGTATTTATGCCAAACGCATTCACCGCTGTTGGGGCACACACTACTGAATACAGCGTGCTGAAAACGTGATCTTGTGTCACACACAAATGCAATTGTGCGAGAAGTAGGAGGAGCTCGAAAGGTGATGTGTGCAGGGGACATGGCACTTTTTTTAAAAAGGGGGGGGGTTGGTTGTTGTTCATCTATCTGCAGGTGTGAAGGAGCGAACCAGCGGAGATGGTTTTAAAAAAAAGGAAAAAAATTGACAGCTCCTCCTGCCTCACAAAAAAAAATCATGGAGAAGGAGACGGGGGTGGGAAAAGACAAGGGGGAGGCTGTGGTGCTGCCGCCGTCCTCCTACTTCCCATGGGGGTGAAGCTAACAGGATCAGTACCCCCTTTCCCATGGACCCAAAAGCAATTCCCCCCCCCCTCAAAGTGCGCAGCCCTTCTCCTGTGCTGACTTTCCCCAGAGCAAGCACCGTTGAAATCAATGCAATTTACTTCTGAGTAAGGCCATTGAAGATGATGTGATTTACTTCTGAGCAGACATGTATTTTGGCTCGTTTTCAGCTAGTTGTTCCATGGGGCAAGGGGGCATTGCAAACTTAATCTTTTTAAAAGGGGAGGGAGAGATGGGGGGGGGACCAGCATTGTGTTTACTCTCCAGCTCACTGGGCAAGAGAGAGAGAGAGAGAGAGAGAGAGAGAGAAGCCATGGGGCTGCTGTTTTGCCAAAGCCTGATAGTGATAGGGCACTTCCTCTCCCCCCCACCAGCCCACTGAAGCCCCTCCTCCTGGCCCCAGAATAGGACCGCAAGTTTAGCACACACTGGTGTGCTATATTCCGGGGAAAAACCACAACATATAAAAAAAGTGGTGATGTAACTGCTCTGAAGATATCCGGGATATAATGGAAGAAACAGCGCGAGGAGGACGGTTTGGGGTGAGCATCATGTGACATGCGGTGCGAGTGAGTCAGGCATTACAACGCTGGTAAAAATGCATGGTGTAGATCCAACCGAGGTCTGCACAAAGGCGGGGAAGCAGGCGTTGCCCTTGGGGAAATGGCATGCCCCGAGCCTGCCCAAGGTCCTGTCCTAGGAGGAGCATTCCACAACAAACTACAAATTACCCTGATAGAGGGCTTTAAAATTAGGGATGTATGCAAAATTGGTGTCAGTTGGTTTCTGATCAGGATGTACCCACTTGGCACCTTCTGTATCAAACATGGACTCAAATGCATTCTGTGGTTGAAGTCCGTACATTTCCCAGCTTACAATGTGATCGGCGTATTTAAAAAAAATGGATTCAACGGCACGTGTACATTTGAAAAATGTGCATGAAAAAATGCGTACTTTTGAAAAATGCTCACAAGCATACAACGGGGGAGGGATGCTACATTGCAAAGATGCTCACAAGTGATGCATACATACACATGAAACATATGCACAAAAATACGCATGAATTTTCATGCAAAAAGTGGGGGGGAAACCAAGAGTGCAACCTGATACCGACACAAGTTGGAATGAGCTTTGAGGTGGAACTTGGAGAACTTCGGCAAGTTCAAGTTTTGCTTGTACACACACACGCCTAGGTTTGATGCATGACTCTGCCCAGAGGCTGGGGATTTAGACTCATCAAACAAGAAACCTGAATCCGCAGCTCTGCCACCTCAACCACTGCCCAAGGCCCGTCAATTCCCCATGAGCTCTCAGATGGAAATACAAGGCTACTTCTGGAGGCAACAGAGTGATGCCAGACCAGACAGCTTCAAGGTAAGGCTCTGTGCCTTTAAGTTCCTGCTAGCTCTCTACCTGAGGCTAGCAGCAAGCACATTTTCCCCATGGTGTTCCATTAATGCTTCATGAGCAATCTCTGCCCTGTCTTCTACCATGCTTGCCTCCTGGTTTAACTCGGATTATTTCTAAAACGAATCTTGGAAATGACACATATATTTCTGAATGCATCTCCATATCAAAGGTCTCTCCAAGTAGACAACTAGCACCTCATGGAGAAGGATGCTCACCACACTGTCTCCTCCTGCTCTGCAAGTTGTCTACATGCAGTGCATTTTGTTCTTTTGCATGCTGGCGGTGGGTGGGTGGGTCCAAGATAGGATCTTCCTGTTCCAGCCTTAAGTCCATTTCTCCCATCTCACCATTCATCACCTCATTCTGCTGCCCTGGGAGACTCAGCCTTGAGCAGCACAAAAAGGAATCTTGATATGAACAGGAATTAAATAAACTGAACAGGATACCATCGCACCGTCTCCTCAGGATTTCTTTCTGCAGTGTGATTTAATCAGCGAAGGAACCTTTTTATGTGTTTTGTACAGCTCCTCCTTTCTAATTGCTTCACTAATACTTTTTAAATTTATTATTCTACTTTTTTTTACTGCAGGGCTCAGTGCGATGGGGGGGGAGTGGGGGGGGGAGGACCCCCTTTGCATTTCCTACCCTAGTGCCAAGAATATTGTATGTTCTCCTTGGCTTTGGGCGACCTGCCCATTTTCCACTATAAGCAACTCCAACCCTGATGCAGAGCCAAGACGATACCCCTTGCACTGTCCCCCAACTACAACCCGTAAAGAAAGAGGTACTGAAGGGATCCCAGCTCTGGGTTCCTTAGAGCAGGTCAGGCATAGGAGACCAAAGGCAGAATGCTGGACTCTGTGATTTGCAGGCTTATTTCCGACAGCGTCATTCTGTGATTCAGACTTCACGTTCGAATGCCGGTCCTCCAAATATCTTCGCCTTTCCTTCTCCTTGTCTTGAATACAAATCAAAGGCGACCATGGACTACACATCACTGTGAATTACTTTCTGTTCCCTGATCGGTGAGAGTCTAACATTAAAGGATCCGCATTAGAGGCATAATATTCCTATTATTCATAAAGCTGTGATTAAAAAAAAACCTGCCTGGGATCTCTATTCCTCATTGCTTTTGAACTTGACAAGTTATTTATCCTGGGATTAATATACATAACTCCTCCCCAGCTCCATCAAAATAATAATAATAATAAGAAGAATAAAATAAAAAAATGAAGATTTTTGATGGAAGGGAGAATGAAGCCCTTCAGACTCCAGTATATTAACAAATGGGGCACGGCGTCTTTTCAATCACTGGCTGCATTAATTCAAAATAAAATTCCAGCTCATTTGCAAAGCTTGGCTTTCAGATCAGCCAGAGAGACAGACGAGCTCGCTTGAGTCTCTTTGCACACCATTTTCCTGCCTCTCTCTGGCTTTTGTGGTTTCCGCTGATTGATTTTTAAATACTTCGGTAACAGCAACCATCTGAAAAGTTTGCCTGAGGTTTATCACACTGGATTACCTGGTGTTTTTTCTCCCCTTTTCTACACATAATAGCCAACCAAAAGGACACACACACACACACATAATTTTCTCCCCTTTTCTTCACATAATAGCCAACCAAAAGGACATACATATACAGTCATGCCTTGGATTGAGAGCATAACTCGTTCTGGAAACGTGCTTGTAATCCAAAACACTCTTATATCAAAACGAAATCCCCCCCAAAAAATTTGTACAGGGATTTTTAATTTAAGCCGTACTACAGTACTTGTATTGCAAGACGTCGCTTGTATATCAAGTAATAAATAAATAAATAAATAAATATTTAAAAATTTGCTTGTCTTGCAAAACGCTCTCAAACCAAGTTACTTGCAATCCAAGGTATATGTCCTTTTGTCTGTGTGTGTGTGTGTGTGTGTGTATGTTAATAGGTGTGTGTGTGTGTGTGTGTGTGTGTTTAATATAGATAGATAGATAGATAGATAGTGTTTATGGGGCTTCTAACAGGACATCTGCTATATTTCTTCCTGCCTGCTCAAACCAATGGTGGGATTCATCAATTGCAAAGGTTCGCGATTTGAAGCATTTCTGGTGCATTTCCTTGGAAATGTCTACGTTTTATAAATCAATTAATATATCATTTAAAAAAGAACGTCAGCATGCTGACAGGTTAATCCCCTGCTCATTATCCTCACATCAAAGTATGCAGCAGACTGGTAATTCCAGGGTTACACCTTTCACTATCACATGGTGAGGAGTTATAGACAAAAAACCAATTGGCTGGAGATGGCCCTGCTCCAGTTGTGGTCACTGGAATGGAAATGTCTTGGCCAGGGGTGCACAGCCTGTGGCCTTGGGGCTGCATGCATCCCTTGCTGGGCCACTCTCTGTAGGCCCCCAAAAGCTGGCGGGACTCCACCTGCTTTCCCCCAAAGTTCAACTGATAAGCTGGGCTGCGGGGGGGGGACACACACGGCTGTTCTCTGGCTTCCGAGATTGCTGTTATTAGTAGCAGCAGAGAACAACAATCTCAGTGGAGATTGCTGGGAGACAGGGGTGGTGCCAGAGGGCTCAGGTCCACAGGACTAAAAAAAGTGCACAAATTTGCACATGCTAATTTACATATGCTCGAAAGTGTGTGTGTGTGTGTGTGTGTGTGTGTGTGTGTGTGTGTATGTGTCTTTAAAGAACCCTGTCTCCTAAAGACACCCCAATTTGTAAAAAGGGATGTATGGACAGGGGAGAGGAGGGCATTCGATTTCAGGAAAAAAAACCTCAGATGCAAGGGGGAACAGATGCAAGGGATATCCTCAGGGTCCCTGGACCTGTACTTCAGCAAGTGCCCCTGGACAGCAGGGTGGTGGGGCAGAGGGCCTCCCAGAGATTCGGGGCTCCACGTGAAAGATTCGGGGCTCCAGCCCTGGTGGGCTGCCCCCAAACACTGCCTCTGCTGGGATATGGGAGAGGCTTTCACCTCCACCCACCTCCCAGCAATCCCTGGATCTGAGCGGACATGGAGGAGAGGTTTAAACCTTCCCATCCCTGCATGCTGAAATGTGTGTGTGTATGGGGGCATTTTTTGAGGGGGGGGAGGGTGTGTGTGCGTGTGTGTGTATGCACATATGCATGTGATGGGGCCAGCCGGAAACTGGATGTGGCCCTTGGGGCCGAAAAGATTGTGCACCCTTGGCCTAGGCTCCGAAAAGTTCCTGAAATGGTCAAAAAGGATCTGGGCCATCCCTTGAAGCCTCTAAGCCAGCCTTACCCAAACTCGTGCCCTCCAGAAGGTTTGAACTACAGCTCCCAGCATTCCTGACCACTGGCCATGCTGGCTGGGGCTGATGGGAGTTGAAGTCCAAAACGTTTGGAGGGCACCAGGCTGGGCTGGGGATGGCTGCTTTCGACCCTGGGTGTGCCCTTGATGGGTATCCCGGGACCGAGAAGCTTCTGAGTTTGTCACATCCCTGCACCTGCTGCTGCTCCTACCGCTCCTCCACCCACAAGTGGAGGATGGCGCCGACCCAACAGCTCCTGCAGGGGTAGCAGAAGTGGCCGACGCAGCAGCAGACCCTGCGTGCGGCGGCGGCGGCGGAGGCGTGTGAACCAATGATGGTTCGTGCATGGCAGGTAGAAGAAAGCTGGGGAAGGTCACCTTACCCCAGTGTTCTCCAACCTTGGGTCCCCAGATGTTTTTGGCCTACAACTCCCAGCATGCCCCAGCCAGCTACGCTGGCTGGGGCATGCTGGGAGTTGTAGGCCAAAAACATCTGGGGACCCAAGGTTGGAGAACACTGCCCTACCCAAATAATTCTCCCCACGTGTATCTTGTTGCCCCAAACCGCTCCTTTTATATGGGGCATTCACAGTGATCTGTGAACTGCACCCACCTTCGCATTCCGGCTGAGTGCCACTCCAGGATCCGTTGGCTTGACACATTCTCTGCAGCGACCCCCGGAGTGTGTAGCCCGGCTCGCAGCTGAACCAGACGGTACTCTCCACACCTAACTCATTCCCGCCATGCCGGATGCCGTGAGAAGGGATTCCTGGGTCGCCACACAGTCCCTGGATGCTTCCTGGTGGAAAAGGGAAAGCAGAAGCACCGTCATTCAGGCAGTCGCGCGCTATCCTCATCTCTCTTCCTGCAGCATCACGGAGAGGAGTTACCAGTAGCTGATGGTGCAATGTGCGGAGAACAGAAAGCTGGGACCAGAACTGGTTGGATGTCAAGAGATATGCTTTGAACACAGAACATTTTTCTCACGCTAAAGTGTTACTGGATTACAACAGGGGGTGGCTATATTGATGGTTCACTGGCCAGGATCTTGTCCCAAGCGGCCCTCCCAAATTTCAATCTAGGTCTTGTTAAAATGGGTGTCTACACTTTCACTCATAAGGGAATGGGAGGGGGCAGAATTCAAGTTGTTTAAGACATAAAGAGGTTTAGGTTACATCTCTCATTTGTATGCAACATGTATGTAATACATAATTATATAGGTGTGTATGTAAGGTGTGCCAGAGAGCACGCCCTCCATAACTGGGAATCCCTTAATACTAAACACTGCCGACTTGGGAGGGTCTTGGGTTGTAAAATATAAGTCTGGATCAGGGATGGGCAAAGTGCCCTCTGCAGGCACGTCACTATTTTGATTCCGCTAGAATGCCATCCTGCAAATCCAGAAGACTCAAAATGGCCAACAAATGCTTCAGTCATGTGTACATGGTGCTTCTGTCAGCACCAGGCAAATAAAAAAGGGGGGAACCCAGACCAGCATCAGCAGCAGTGGACCCTAGTGGGAGCCCAGCATTTCCCCACACATTCCATGTGCTGGTGCCAGGCCTGTTCTGAATCCAGACGGCTGCCTGAAGGAGAGTTGGCCTTCAGGAACAAAGATGTTTGACATCACTGGACTATGACAGCTCAAGGTCTTAATTTAACACCTTGGGGGTTGAAGTCTGTAATCTTAGCTTCACAGTGGGATTGGATCCTACTCATTCCGATCTGTGCACCCTAACTGGAATCTTGGCCACTAGCTGTGTTTTGTCAGCAGAAAAGGATTCGCATCCAGCCCTCTCACTTCAGCAGGCACTGCCCACAATTTTTCATGCCTATCTTTGCAGCTGCAAGAAACAGAAAGTTGATTTAAAAAACAAAACATGGAAGCTGGTATTCTCGGGGTAGCGGGATCCTGTGCCCAATGTTTCATTCTGTGCAATTGCTTCTGCACCTTCACAGAATACACATACAAATATGGAAATGACATACCAACGGCTCGAGAATCAAGTGTAAAAACACTCTTGGGTAGCTCTGGGTACAATCCTAGCCAGATGTGCACAGCAGCAGCTGCCACTGTTTGGGTATTTTTCATTTGGTTTGGCTTGCCAGCTCCGCTCTCCTTCAAACTGAAAATCACAAGATGCTTCAAAGCTACCTGTTGTCCTCGCGGAGGCGGAGCTGCTGGCTTTGTTGGGGATCCAGCGGAGAAACAGACGCTCCAATGAGCCAGTGAGTCATTTGCTCTCGGAGTTAAGAGGGATGTGAAGCAGCCAAGGAGGCCACCTTGAAGGGATGCTTTGACAGCTGGAGGAGTTGTGCCTGCTCATTCTCTCATAGGGTGGCCATCTGTTCTTGGCTTTTCCCATCAGCCGGTTTCGTCAGCACAGAAAGTCCCCGAACCAGCAATGGCCTTCTTCCGCATTCCTCATAATTGGGTATGCAGGGGATTGAACCGGGGACCGTCTGTGTGCAAACTCTGCTACTGGGCTATATAGCCCCTCCTCAACAGCTTTGTAAACATCGAGTGAGAACTGTTTTTTTAATCTTTTATGCAAAGCCCTGCTTGCAAACATGGACGGAAAACATCCCCCAGAGTTTGCGTCAGAGAGCCAGAAAGTGATCCAAAGGCCCCCAGCTCCCAAACCCCCTGCTGTGGGGCAGAGTCATTTCATTCACTCCCCAGTTCCATAACCCAGATCACATCAGAGGCTCACAAACAGAGAGATGTATTTATTTATTTATTTATTTTACATGAGGGAGCATTCAGACATCACATTCTCGATCTGCTGTTTGAAATGGCTCAAGCAACAAACACAGTGGGTGAACCTGCTGACTGTGTGTTTCAAGCTACAACTGTAGCATATTCTGATCACCCAGAAATATTGGGGGGGGGGCAGGCAGATGATGCCGGGGGGAGTTCCTTCTGGTGGGCCATTTCAAGGTACAGTGAAGTCCGTCATAAATACTTCTCTTCTCATGCTCATATACAGAAAATTAATCTATGGCTGGGGCAGGCAACTTGTGGCCATCCAGATGTCTTGGCTTAGACAGTATACGCAATGGTGAGGGATGATAGGAGTTGTAGGTCAAAACATCTGGAGGGCTACACACTGCCTACCCCTGATTTATGGGATCTGCATGAGTTGGAACTAGCTTAGATGTGCTTTAAAAGGGGATTAGACATGCAAGTCTATCCATGGCTGCAAGGCAGTTTGGTGCCCTAGGCAAGATCAGATATTTAGCGCCCCCCCCCTTCCCAGTTGAGAGTGCTGTATTTTTTTTCAAGGTGTTTCTGGTGCCCCCTTTAGCCCTGCGCCCTAGGCAGCTGCCTAGTTGGCCTAATGGTAGCACCGGCCCTGCGTGGCTGCGAGCCAGGCTCAGAGGAAGGAGAAACCATGGGAGAGCACAGTTGTGTTCATGGCCTGCTTATTTATTTCCCAGAGGCAGCTGTGAAAAAGATGCTGTGGCAGGATATTGGACTGGATGGACATTTGGCCTGATGCTGCAGAACTCTAGTCAATATCTTATGCATCCCACCCTTGCCTTGAGGCAAGCAGGGCTCTTTACTCCAGGGTTGCCGCTAAAATTTCATTCTCCATTTCCCTGATTTTCCCTTTTGTCAATTTCCCTGGCCACCATTCAAAAATAGCCTCAAATTAAAAGAATTCATAGGTTACATTTCATTAAATAATGGCTTTATTAAATGGTTTAAAACTACACGAGTACTGAAAGGCAATTTTATAAAATCAAGAGAGGAGCTTCAATTATATGAGC
The DNA here is from genome assembly GCA_021292165.1 of Shinisaurus crocodilurus. Lineage (NCBI taxonomy): Eukaryota > Metazoa > Chordata > Lepidosauria > Squamata > Shinisauridae > Shinisaurus > Shinisaurus crocodilurus. The sequence goes on along the minus strand of JAHFWL010001304.1, from coordinate 57,950 downwards.
TTCTTTAAAAAATTTAACTGGGTTCACACGACACGACAACCAACATGGCTTATAAGCCACGATGGGCTGTCATGTCATGCGAACTCGGGACAGGCTTGTCAGGGTGGCTTCTTTTTCGGTTATAAGCTACCCTGACAAGCCATAGCTTGTAGCAGGGTTTGTTTGACCCACGATGGGTTGTCGTCTCGTCCGGACCCAGACGACACAATCTGTCATGGGTCAACCCCGACTACAGGTGAGCCACTTGGCAAGAGCAGCAAAAACCCCTTGCCAATCTTTCCAAGCAGCTAGCAGGTGACTGCCATTGCCGGCCACCCCAAAAGTGCCCAAGTGGCACTTTGGGGCAGCTGACAAAGGCTTCTTCCCTTTCCCGCCGCAAGCACTTTTGGGTTTGCCACAGCTTGACTTTTTTTTTTAAAAAAAAACTTTTTTGGGGGGGAGATCATGAAAGTCAGCTGTCAAGCCAGCTTTTGCAATCCCCATGGGGGCATCCATGAGGTGCCTCTCCAAGGACCCCCCCCCGCAGTACCTTGGAGGGGCTGCCCATGGTCGCCGCCCCTTTTTTTAAAAAAATGGTACCGATAATGTGTGCAAATAATTGCCCGCATTATTATTTTTTTAATCCAACCAGTCCGATTTGCGCAAATCAGGCAGGGTGAGTTAGCGCAAGGGAGTCCCTGGGCTTGGTGCTGGCCAGGGTGGGTGCCTGCTGGCCAAATCCAGCAGGCACTCACCCTGTACAGCACCTACCCCAGGCTGCAGGTAAGTATTTTCCCGCTTTGCAGGGAGCTGGCCGGTTTGACAAGTCTGGACCTGTCAGCAGCTTGCAAAGTCCCAGGAGATTGCAGTTTGTGAAAAGGGGCTCTGTCTTTCTTTCCCCCTGTTTCGCAGCATGATCCCCTGTTTTCTTTGGGGGAGATCAGGTGGCCCACCAGTTTTGCAAGTGTCCCCCCCACTGCCAGCACCGGGAGAACCTTAAAAACTGGAGGGGATTCCCACTGACAGGAGGGAGGGCTTGGTTTGACATATGTCAAAGTAATGTCAAACTCGTGTACCCCCTGGCACTGGGAATCCCTCCAAGTTTTGCTACTCCTTGAGGTGCTAGCAACTCAGGGTCAATTATGGTAGCGATGTATCCGAGAGTCTCGGGGGGGGGGCTGAAAGCGGCCCGCTCAGCCCCCCCTCCCGAGACTCTCACAACTTACCTAGCCGCCGCTCGATCCAAGACGCACCGGGGAAAGGAGCTTCAGGTCCCCGGCGTGTCTATTTCCAGTTCCCTGGCGTCGCATTTTTAGCGTAAAACCCAGGGCAAACCCAGCTTAAAATGGCCACGATTTGCTATTTGCGGCCGTTTTAAGCTGGGTTGCCCTTGTTTTTATGCTAAAAACGCAGCGCCAGGGAACCGGAAGTGTTCCCTGGCGCTGCAAGCGCTGCAAGCGGTGAGAGCAGGCGGGGGTGTGTGCTCCGGAGCACCCCCAAGAGCAGGTAACTTCCCGCTCAGCGTTCCTCCCTAGTCAATGTCAAAACCGAGGGGACACTTGGGATTTGTGATTAGCCCTCAAAAAACCTGGGGCTCCTGTTGGAAAGGGGGTGCAATTGAGGGGGTGCCCCCCCAAACACCCTTTTCTACATGATCCTTGTTTTTTTGCAGGGGGACCTCATGTGCCCCTGGGTTAGCAACACTTGGAAAAGTGAGGGCAGTCTATGGGCACATGAGCACCCCCAACCCCCCCCCCCCGATTCTGCTGGTACACCCCAGCCCCTTTTTTCCAGCCTTGCAAAGTGGGTTTTGCAAAGTGCTACAATGTTCGTTTTTGGCAGGTACCCTTGCTGGGAGACCAACTGTGGCAGGCCTGGACTTTACAGCTGGCTAGAAGAAATAATGGCTGGCTGCTAAGCCCAGCCAGCCACAATTGGCTGACCCCTGTCAAAATATTCACATCTTCAAATCAACTGAAACGGATTCCAGTTTGTTTGAATGCACAAATTGCCCAGTTGCAAGGAGCCAGTCAGCGTCTCCCTAATAAAATAATGCTGTCACAGGCATGTTCATTTTATTCTGTTTCACTGTTAACAACCAGCAGCCAATAAACATTTTCAAATCATATAATCACATTATGGAATGTGTGCACATTACACATTAGACTTGTCTTCTGCCTGTTCTCTACTCCAACTGCCTCAAGTGCAGACTGTCCTCTTGCAGAGGCATCTCAAAAAATCCATTACACGAGTATATCTTAATCAAAATTTCCCTGACTTTCGACCCCTTTCCCTGACCAATTTCTATTTCCCTGACTTACCTGACTTTCCAGCTAGTGATAACTCTGTACTCCCACACTGTCCCAAGAAGATGACTTCTTAAGAGATGCGTCATGTGGCAAACATGAGAGCATAAGAAAAACTTTGCTGGACCACAAAAATGGTCCATCTAGCCCAGTATTCTGATTCCAGTAGTGGACAGTCCAAAATGTCTCAAAATCTCGCACAAGCAGGGCACGGAAGCAGTACTTGTCCCCTGCCTTTTGCTTACAGCAGATGGTACTCAGAGGGGTTTTGCCTCTGAACATGGAAGAGAGCCATCCCTTCAGACTGGGACTAGATTTCCAATGCCTCTGGGAAGCTCCCAAGCAGTGTAGGAAGGCCATGGCCCTCCCATTGTCTGTTCCCAGTCTCTGGCAAACCAAACTGTGGGGTGTCCATGTGGTGAACACATTCATGTTTGAAGGGGACATGTTCTTTTAGACACCATGCACTTTTGCTGCATAAACTGTGGATCAGCCCTATGCGTGAAGTCTTTTGCCAATGTCCCAATTATAGCCACCTGTTGTTGTTTTTCTGCCTACAACCTTCCTAATTAAAAAAGAAAAGAAAAAAAAAAGGCATCTCTGGATGACTAGGCAGGGCAGGAATAAACTGCTGGTGTTGGTGACCTTGTAGCTCTATTTAAGAAAACAACAACAAATCAGTGAATTAAGCCATGCTTCCAAGTCTTCCCACCTGAGCAGTGAGGCAGAGATCCACTCCAACGCCCGTCGAGCTGGCACATACGGGTGGAGTTACCAATCAAGCTCCTCCCTTCCAGGCAGCTGTAACGCACCACGGACCCAACTGTGTAGACATCACCCAGGATCTGGGCATAAGGCGGGGATCCCGGGTGGCCACAGGAGACCACTGGAACAAAGGGGACAACAAGCTTTTTAGTAGATACAGCGCTAATATTTCAGCTCAGACATTCAAAGGAAGAACAGGAAAGTTCCTCTAACAGCAGTGGTGGTTTTGTTTTTTTGTGGTCAATAATTCATAAAGCCACTTTTAATGCACTAAGGCCAACATGAGTTGACTTTTCCAGTGGATTTCATTTCTTTTCTTGGTTTACTATGGTGAAACCAGCCCAAACCAACAAATTCTCTCAACTTCCATACCTTAAGAAGCGGTCTTGTGAGTATCCACACTGTGATTTGCCCCATACCTGAATCCAGTCCAGCTGGAGAAGATTTTCTGGGAGGTATAACCTGGACTCAAATAGGGATGGGTGAGAACTTTGTTCGGTTTGCATCTTGATATGAATTACCACATTCACACTTCTTGAACCTAAACAGGAGTGCATTCATACCTTGAGATCCATATTTTGCTGAACTTCATGATACAGTTCACCAAAAATGCATACAAAAAATGCATGCATTTGAAACCGTGCGCGCAAAGATGTGTACATTTGAAACGGTGCAGACAACATTATGTATATTTTGAAAAATGTGCACAAAAACACTTTCCTTAAAGGAGAGGTCACCTGAAACGTGTGTGCATTTTTAAAAGTGTGCTCAAAATATGTACATTTGAAAAATATGTGCAAAAATTCACAACCTTTTCATGCAGACCGAAAAAATTATAATTTGTAATCCGATGTGGAAACAGGACAGAACGAACAGTGGGAAAATAAGAATCTGAGCAAAAAACCCCACACTTTACAGATTCACCCACATCTAGGTGTAATTGGCCCTCAGAGTTAAAAAGAAGAAGAAGAAGAAGAAGAAGAAGAAGAAGAAGAAGAAGAAGAAGAAGAAGAAGAAGAAGAAAAGAAAGAAAGAAAGAAAGAAAGAAAATAACAGAACAAAGAAAAAGACATGAGCAGAGCCTGGACATGATATATCTTTTTGATGGGGATGTGCTATTTTAGACTGCAAGCAGAGGTTGGAATGCTTCACGTATTCCTTGCATATACAAAACTAGCATGTTAGGAAGAAGGCCTTCCTAGAACTTTCTGTTTGATGTGTCATTTCAGTACATGTAGAGATTACAGTATGCAAAGAAGCATTCAGACATTCATCCCACCCTGCACTGCTGTCCAAAAAGGCCCAGACAACCAGGAGATATACCAGCCTTCCCCAACCTGGTCTGTTCCAGATGTGTGCTCCAGATGCGTGCTCCAGATGTGTTGGGCTACAACTCCCAGCATGCTGGGAATTGTAGTCCAACACATCTGGAGGACACCAGGCTGGGGGAGGCTGAGCCATACCGCTCAGCCTCCGTTCTTGTGTTTTAGCTCTGAAGGCCAATTACACCACCATTAAAAACAAACAAGAACCAAAACTGATGAAATCCACTGAAATGGACTGAAAATTGTCTAGCCTGGCAAAGATACAGACAGAGGCGCTTCTGCTTGTTTTGTTTGACTTCTAAGGCCTGGTATACACCAGTGGCAGCAGCAGGGGAAAAAATATTGGGGGGAACCCAGATGAACCCAAAGGGCATGGGGGAAGGGATCTGTCTCCCATATTAGATTTCTTTCTACATTTATACCCCACCTTTTTTCCTCTGGCAAGGAAGCCAAGGCGGCTCACATGGTCCTCCTGCTCCTCTCCATTTTATCCTCACACACAATCTTGTGAGGTAGGTTAGGATGAGAGTCAGTGACTGGCTCAATGTCAGTCAGTGAGCTTCATTGCTGAGTGGGAACTAGAACCCAGATCTCCTGAGTTCCAGGCAACACTCTAACCCAGCCTTCCCCAACTGGGTGCATTCCAGATGTGTTGGATTACAACTTCCAGCATCCCCCAGCCAGCCATCTGGACAGGATCCAGTTGAGGAAGACTGGTTTAACCCTTATTACACTCCACTGGCTCAGAAAGAGAAATAACAGTATATTTCATAGTAATGCTAATATCCTAAACCTTCAATCAGGCATTTGTAGGGTTGCAGTCTTGTTTTAATTTCCAGTTGATGGTTCAGTTGTAGTTTGAATTTGAAATTTGCATATGTATGAACTAAATATTAGAATTAATAACACCTTTTTAGCTTTGAAATGATTAAAATCTAAACTATGTGTTAGACTACAGCACCTTTACTTAGTTTTACAATGAATCTGGTTCCAACTGTTGCTATGGTAATTATTGAAAATTGTTGGCTTGTTAAGCAGATTCATGAACTTTTTGAACTGGTTTCCCCCTTGTATTAAGTGAGTCTTGGTGTAATGTATTAGGTTGGATCCAGACTTTGTCATACTTAGCATACACCATTGATTTCAGTGGGTCACGTTAGGCCTAGGGGCCTCCAAAATGATCACCAAATGAGTGGCAGGTGAGGAGGGCAGAAGAAGCAAACTCCATTTTATTCCGGTCATCCTGATGGTGCTATGATTTAAGTGAGTTTAAAGTGCAAAACTGCACACCCCAAAAGCATTTAAAAATAAAAAACCAGGGTTGGCAAACGGTTTTGTTGTTGTTGTTCTAATGCAGGGCTCTCCAACCTTGGGTCCCCAGATGTTGCTGGCCTACAGCTCCCAGCATACCCAGCCAGCATGGCTAATGGCAAGGGATTCTCGGAGCTGTAGTCCAGCAACAACTGGGGACCCAAGGTTGGAGAGCCCTGCTCTAACGTATCAGGAATGTAGAAGCAGTGGTAAGGCACGGATTGGCAGCTGAGGGAGGGCGAGAGGAGAAATGCTAGTTGTGTGCTTTACAACTGAAGTAATACACCTGGCCAGGGCTTTTTTTCTGGTGGAACTCACCGGAACTGAGTTCCAGCACCTTTTCTTCTATTAATTGCATTACAATTTAATCGCCATCTACTCCCGAGGAAATGTAATCCAAGAGTTCCAGTACCTTTTTCTCCAGAAAAAAAGCACTGCACCTGGCCATCTAAAGCCCCCCACCCCACCCAATGAGACCATCAAGTCCAGGGACTAAAATTACCTAGCTGCACCACTGGGTGCCAGAAGGCATGGCCCCACTCTGTCTTCTATGTGTTAGCCCTACACATGGGAGGAACGTGTGATTATGGCTTTTGTAAAGCTGCTGACAAAGGCAGATTGTTTGACTAAAACATCTCAGGCAGCGACCTCATAATCGGAGGCAATCTGTATGGTTAATGGCCTGCCACAGGGATGGGCAGAAAGTAGATCTCCAGATGTTTTGGGCTTTAGCTAACAGCATCCCTGACCATTAGCCATGTTGGCAGAGGCTTCGAGGAGTTGAAGTACAAAGATCTACCTTCTGCCCACCCCTGGCCTACAAGGTGCTTGCTGCAGTCACTTACTCTGCCTGATTGTGTGAACCCATCTACTGTTCTTGGCATGTAGCTGGTGCAAAGAGCTCAATGAGAGCTGTTAAACCCACAAAGGTCTGGGAGAAGACTGAGGGATTATATACAGGCAGTTCTTGATTCAGCGGTTGCAGCTGGGTCTTCCTCCTCAGTATACCCTGCTCCCTCCAGGACCCTTCCTGCTGACTAAACCCCGGGTGAAAAGGTCTTCTGATGGTCAGCTGTGCTCTGGTAAGCTGTGGGACGCGGGAGGAGAGTCAGGAACCAAAGCTGGTCTTGGGAAGGGGTGGAAGACCTCAGACTAGAACATCACTGCAGTGGGATGGCTCAGGTTGCCCCATGTCTTCTGTGGGCGTAGGGTCTTCTGAGGAATCTCACGACTCCTCCATCTCCAAAGAGGTCTCCCCTGGGCTTGGGTTGGCCAGGAGTCTGACACCTATGCTCTTTTGTTAGGAGAGCCTTCAAGATGAAATGAACTGGGGCAGGCCACAAGTGTGCTGCTTGTGAAAAAAGCGTGCCTCACCATTCACTGCTGCAAGGGGCATCCAATCTGTTCTGACTGAAAGGGTTCTTAACATGAAAGGAAACTTAGCCATGGAGGCCCTTTCTTCCCTGCTTCCACCTCTACCTGTTTTGATGGGTTCTAAAAATGCTATTGGCGACATCCAGGTGGAATATGTGCAGCATACTCTTTAATAACAAGGAAGAGATTGAGTGAATATGTTTGCATACGTGGGTGTTTTTGGTTTGGTTTCTTAAGATCCTGGCTCTGAGCAGCAAGTAAGACCATGCCAAGATTTCCAAAGAGATGCTCTGAGAGCTAACACTTAAGGACTCACGCTGTGGCAAATAATTTAATAACTGATCCTCCAGGAATTACACCTAAGCTAAAAAACCTGCAGCAGTGACAGCACTTTTAAGGATTAACAACTTCCAGTGTGCCAGATTTCACTAAAGCGTAATTCACCTATCTTAGTAGGGTATTTTTTAAATGAAATTGATGGAACCTAGAAATAATATCTCGTAGCACTCCTCTCCACAAAGATTAGATATATTTCCACCCCATGGAATGCCTTTTATCAACATGGGAGATGATGATGCCAGCTCTTTCCATTAACTGCTTCTGCCAAAGAAAACACAGTCTAAATGGGAATTTTGCAATACCTGTAAATTCCTGCTCTTCCTGTGGATGTAGGACAAGTCACTGCAAATGTCTCTCTTCCTGGTCATAGACAGGGCCCTCCTCCAATTAAGCCTTATTTTGGAGGAGTGGGCTCCTCATATACCCAGACCATGCCAAATAATGGAAGGCCTCAAGTATTCTCCAGCCTAACAGAGTGACTTAGCAAGCAATGAACTGAATATGGAGCTAGGCACCAAGGAAGAGAGGACACAGTGAGAACCCTGGTTTTTCCAATGTAATCCCATCCCTAAATCAGGTAACAGAGGCATACTACTGAATGGTGTGCCCAATTGCCCTATATCCACCACAAAAGTCCCAGGGTATGGTCTGAAGGCACATGAGGCAGCCACCAGGCTGAAACTAAGCAGGTCTAGGTCTAGTCAGTGCTTGGAGGGGAGACCCCCTGGGAACCACATGTAGCCACCTTGAGTTCCACGATGGAAGAACGGTGGGATAGATAGAAATGTAATAAATAAATAAAAAGTTACAAGAAGGCAAATTCCTGTATCCATCCTCACTCTGGAGGTTGTAGGGCAGTCTGCTCACTGGAGTATACAAGGGCAGTTTCATCTTGGGTGAAGTGGGACACTCTATGCCCTCAAAAATTCGGTCTCATGGACCATTCCGAAGTTCCTGCCTTCCAAAGGTGACATCTCCACATGACAAGGAATCAATCCTTTAGCACAGGAGTAGACAACCTGGTGCACTCCAGATATTTTGGACTACAACTCCCAGCATTCCTGACCATTGGCCATGCTGTCTGCAAGTGATGGAAGTTGAAGTCCAAAACATCTGAAGGGCACCAGGTTGGGGAAGGCTGCTCTAGTGCGTTGCAAAGGTATGAACTGACATCCACGTTGCTGCTCTACACGGTTCTTCAACCAGAGCATCAACTCAAATGGAAGTCAAGGATGTTGCTGCAGATACCTCAGGGAATGTTCTAGATAGTACCTGCAGGGGTGTGCCCTGCTCAGAAATGTGTAAACTACTAGGGTGAACTCCTCTAGCCACCTAGATAATATGGCACTTCAAGATTACCCAAAAGGAATCTTGAAAGAAAATAAAGGGCTGCTGTCCTTGGTGTTGCATCCTGTACAAGTAGAAATGCTGGATTTCTAGCTTCCTAACCTTTTTCTCTTTAAAGGTGCTTTATTTTTAAAGTAAAGTGCTATGGTGTTAGGTTAGGTGAGATTTGTTTTTAAGTTTACTGTAGTGCTTCCATGACCTTCTCGCCCTGTTGCCAAACTCCCAGAAGTATCACTTCCAAAATACACACAGGTGAAGACTCTGTCATGACCCATGGGCAGGTCCCCCTACAACCAGAAGGGTCTGGGGACTCCACTTCCAAACCCAGAGCTCTCCCATCTCCATGTGCCAGCAGCTGAAGGACCAAGCATGGCCCCTATAAGCACTGATGGCTCCCTCTTTGGGGGTGGCCTTAGAAACCCTGACCTGCCTGGAGCTTATTTAAACCTTCAGTTGGCTCTAGAGCAGTGTTCTCCAACCTTGAGTCCCCAGATGTTTTTGGCCTACAACTCCCAGCATGCCCCAGCCAGCTACGCTGGGGACCCAAGGTTGGAGAACACTGCTCTAGACCTTTGCTGGAGTAACATTCTTGTGTGCCGTCTTTTTTAGGGATGGAAGAAGAAATTTGTTCAGTTCGCATTTTATTGCACATTTACCTATTTTTTAAAACTTTTGAACCAGTATGTGAACTTAAACTCAATTATCGTCTGGAATTTGAACTTCTCTGAATTTTGCAAAGGAGTTCTCCAATCAAAAAATGCATACAAAAATGTGTATTTTCTGGAAACTGACATTCAAAAATCCATTTTATTAGGAAGGTTGCTTGTGAAAAATGCCTGAACCCTTGCTCCACTGTCCTGGTTCTCCCAATGGACTTTGCCTGGAGTAGGACAGACTCTAGCAAACTTCTTTTTCTTGCAGTATGCAGGAAATAGGGTTGTGTGAACCCCACCCCACAACTTTGAGAAATTTTGTTAGTCTTAATTTTGTTTAAGAAACAAACGCACATTGGTTTCCTCAACATTCCTCAGCAGGAACTTCTGAATTCACCTTGAAATTTTGCTTTAGGCATAATTGGATAGTGGGCGGCACTACTCTTGGGTCTTCTGAGCTTTGCCCACTGTGTGGAGACGTTCTTCACCAATTCCAGGCTCCCGAGAGGACATGCCTTCTGGTGAAATGTAGAGGATGATGCCCACAGCACAGCATGGCTAACAACTTGGTTCAGTGTTTTCTGTGGGTCCCAGGTGGTGATGTATTAAACCTCCACAAAAGATTTTTTCCCAGTTTCATCAAAACTCTTTTCAGTTTCCTTGAAATTTCTCTGATATTTTTTGTTCAGGCAAGACCCTCCCAATTTCCCCAGAAACCTTTTGTGTGAAGCAAGATCTGGTGGCCGCTTTAGTTTTTAAAATAGCAGCTCTTCAATGTCATTCGTCCAAAAGTTATCTGTCATCCCTAATAGCAGCAAAATGGGATTCACTTATCAATTTCCCATGGTGGCAAGGTAGCATGCTGATAACATGGGGGAAATGAAAGGTGCCAAAAACGGTGTTTGCTTCTTTAATTGATTAACGTGAGGGGAAGAGGGGAGGAAAAACTTGAACTAAAAATAAAAATAAAGAATGTGTTTAAAAGGGGTGAGACTTTGGACCATGCTCAGTTTAATCAAATATAAAGCTCTTGGGTCCCCCTGGGCAGGAACATATATCTGAAAGTCATTTTTCATATTGATTTGGCAAACTGTTTGTGCAACCAGTGTCTGTTCTAGGAGGAGGAAGCCTGCTCCCTATACAGTGGTGTAGTCTGAGTTGCCCCCTACTCTTTCCAGGGATGGTTGAGGAATACAGTCTTTGCTCATTCCTACATGAAATGACCTGATCTAAGTCTCCTGGAATGAAGTACAAATTGGGACTTCGCTTCCATCACTGGAGTTTAAAAAAATATGCAGATTATTGTGGAAATGCAATGGAACAGAATTATGGGTAAAAAGACATGAACGTGATACAGACTGGAAATAGGCAGATGTGCATCCATTCTTAAATCCTACCTATAAAAGCCCAGAATCTTCAGGGTTTTATATGTATACACTATCCCCCTCCCATTTAATTTTTGAGGTGTGGAGAGCATCTGTGCCCACTCTTGCTTGCCATGGAGACTACAGCTGATTTCCACGCTGGTCCTAGCAAACAAAAGAAGGGGGTTGGGAATTTTCAACTACCTAATATATTCCTCAACTCAGAGCCTGGCTACATGTTACATTAATCATATCAAAAGTAGCCCCATGTACTCTGGGCTTGGACACCTGAGAATGGCGAGGCTCCTCCAAAGCCAGGAAGAGATGCGTGGAGGAGACCCGTAGGTGAACACACAGGGAAGCAGGAGTTGCTAGCTGCCTTTCTTAAACCCATCCCTTGTTCATTATCTCCGCTTATCATCTCTAGTGGCCAATTGTCCCAGCTCCTCCCCCCGCCAACCTGCAGGGAATATTAGCTGAGATGGAAGTTCTCCTTCCCTGGGGACCACAAAATGACTGGCTGGGGCCAAGGTATAGTGGATGACATGTCATGCAGGGGTGGGGGTGGGGAGGGAAATGACCCCTGAAGTGAAGACGATTCCTGCCAAGAGGAGTTGTAAATGCTGTCCAAACTTGGGGCTGGTTCTGGATACACAAACGAACCAAAGATGGGCAATCTTAAAGTAATGCTTTTCTAGAGTTCATTGTAAACTGCTACAAATGTTCACCATTTATGTATGTGTTTCCTTTCTTATTTTTTCACTCACCTAAACTAAGATAAGGTAGGGATCCTATAGGTCCCACTACTTGGCTTACGCTGGCTCAGCTTGTCTGAGCGTGGAAAGCTAAGCAGGGTCAGGCCTAGTAATTATTATGACGGGAGACCCCTCCTCTAGTTTCCTGCATTGAGCAGGGGGTTGGACTCAATGGCCTTGTAGGCTCCTTCCAACTCTATAATCTATGAAATCTATGAAATTAGATAGTTGATAATATAAAGGCAGCTAAGACATGAATTCACCCAGTCATATTAATAATAAAGGGATGGTTTGTTCACAGGTATGGGCTGGGTGGTAGTTTGTCTTTTGAGATTCCATGTACATAATCTAGGATCCCGTGCAGAATTTGGATTCCTGAGAGTCTTAAGTATCATATTTATCTTTTTAAAATCAACTTTCTAGACCTCATGGAGAACAGTTTGAAAACACAGAAGTGCTCCCTGCAAAGAGTGCAAAGTTTGCCCAGCTGTATTGTTCTGACAAATACCTATTTCCTCCTCCCACTGTATGACAACGTTTATTATCCTTGCCTCTCAGTTTGATGAAAACTCAGATATTATGTTCAGAAAGTTGGCACAAAATAAAGCCTTCCAACTTGCTTTGGTGATTTCCTCCCACATCTAAGAACATAATTTGAGTTTCCTCAGCAAGATTTAGGTGAGTTGGCACAGAATGTGAACTACCTTTTAAATATTTTAATTGGCTAGCTTTGGGGGTGGTGTGGTGAGGAATCATCATTTCAGAGAAACATTTGCAAAACATGTACCATTAGGAAACTCAGCCTCTAAAGCAGGGGTGCAGAACCTCAGGCCCAGGACCCAAATTTGGCCTGCCTGGGGTCCCTATATGGCCCTTTTGGATTCCCCAGATGGCCAAGCCCCCTTCCCCTGGCTCAAATATTTGGTGGTTTCCCGGCTTCTGTGCAATTGTCTTTCCCCCTTCTAAAAGGTTGAAATGCCTCTCCTAAGGCTTAGTTACTGGCAGTAAAAGCTTGAAGCCAGCTACGACATGCTGGTATTGTTTTGTATTTTGACTCCATCCACCACTGGAATGTGGCCCCCGAGAGCCTCAGCCCTCGGGCTGAAAGAGGGTTCAGCACCCCTGCTCTAAAGGAAACCAAACAACTTACAATGACACACTGGGAGCGGCCGATCCCAAGTGCCATCCCCCTGACAGGTAAGGACATGGGTGCCCAGTAAATAATATCCATGGTTGCACTGATAAGAGACTGTTGTTCCAAAGCTGTATCTGTGAGGCCCACTCGGCTGCACTTGTCGGACGCTGTTTTCCAGGTGCCCGGACTCAGTACAGTTTACAACTGCAAGCAAATCACAGAAAAAGAAAAAAAGAAAAAGAAAAACAGAGGGTGTAACAAAGGAAAAAGGATTTTTATTTTCTTTTTAAACTAAAATGAGATAAAAGAGTGTCAAAATCTTATGTCATTCCTTTTCAAAATTTGGCTTCTTTTCCATAAAGCCTTGGAATTATTTTTTTTAAAATGTATGTATAACTACAACATAATGTTCTTAAAATAAACTAGTCAAACACTAGGGAGAAGGCCCCCCAATCCTGAACAGAAGTGGAGGGTAGAACAAACACTGCTAGGGGGATTGTTCTAGGACTGGGGTCCCACCTCATCTCCTACCAAGAGAGAAGAATTGTCCATATTTGGGGGTGTGTGAATTTGTCAGGGATACGGAAGGCAGATGACACAGCAGGAGAGGCAGGGGGTGTCTAGAGGTGTGGGAGGGCACGAGGGAGGGAATTCGAGAAGTGAACTTTAAATATGATGCTAAAAGCAGATAAAACATCCCTGGAAGGTTGAAGAACAGAAACACAGTTGGAGCTCTTGGGCCAGGACCAGACTTTTCACACCCGGGCCTGGTTAACATGACCCTCTTTAATTTTTATTCATTTCTTGTATTTTATTTTTACCCTTCCTTTTGGCCAATGACCCTTAAGATGGCTTACAAGATGAGCTGCAACAACAAACTGGATTTCAATAGAATAATACAACCCATCAGTTAAGCTACTTTAAAGAACAAAAAGCAATCAGCAACATAAAAAGATACCTCCATCTCCTAAGAATTTGAAAAGTCCTGGCATTTAAAAAAAAAAAAAAGCCTTGACTCAGTTCCTGAAAGTCATCCAGGGGCAGGTGGGCTGTGAACACCCACAGGATGTTGGTGCCAGAGGAAGGGAGAAGGAAGAGGTAAGTAAAACACACATCTGATTTCTAATAGGAAATATAAATTATGTAATATTGCATAAACAGTTATTTACATATAATTAATAGCATCCAAATTTCAGAAACCTGGAAGGATGAACAATGGTTAGCAATGTTAACTATAGCTATATATTGTGTCATTTATGCTTTCTAACAAAAGTCAGAACTTTAGGATTTGTTCTGGCACTTTCAATTCATTTTAATATTTATTTTTAATCATATGTCATTTGCTTTAGTGCCCCTGAGGAAGACCTGTGGTCGAAATGCATTGGGCATCCTTCCCAAAGTATGTTGTTGCGTGCTAGCATCACCTTGAGGCCCATCTCTTCCTTTGCTCTTCCATTTTTTGGCACTCCCCCTCCCGTTCTCCTTTGTCTAGAGGAAGGATGCCATGGCTGATAAGGCCCTGCTAATGTGGCAGGAGGTGGATTAATGTGCATTGACTGAAGAGGTCCCACGGCTGGTTGACTGTGAGCCCAAATCTCAGCTCACTGCAGGTGAAGTGAAACTGAACTATATACATCCGTGAGACTTTTGCCTTGAGACAAGACTCCAGGCCCCAGCTTGCTGAGATCCCCGGTGGGAGCCTCCTTCTGTAACCTGCTCTTTCTCTTCCAGTGCATTATTATTATTAACTTTTTAAATGAAGATATAAGTATGCACTCACAGAGAGTCTCTATTCATTTTCTATTGACTTATTATTATTTTTTCTTATAACCAGCAAACATGTGGCTGAAAGTAAGGTGGGGATGTGTTTCCTCCATGCCTTCTGCATTGCAATCAAGCTGAAATATCATTATTCTTTCAGTGTAGCATGTCTAAAGGTTCCTTCTCTCTTTCCAAAACCTCCTGCTCCGTATTGAAAGGACGGAGCTGGTGACAACTGCAGTAATGGCAGTTCAATAGTTCTCTGCAGGTGAAGGTGAAAGGATGCTGCTGCAAGCTGCAGGACTGAGCTCGGGTTTTTTTGCAAAAGCCCCGGTAACATTCAGGCTCCAGACACAAGGATGGCAACAACAACAACAACAAAAAAGTAGTGGAGGGCAGACTTACTGCGGCAGATGGGCAAGGTGTTGCTCCACTGGCCATTCGCCAGGCACTGAGACTTGGATGTCCCTTCCAGGCGGTACCCTGTGCTGCATACAAACTTGGCCACGTCATTCAGGTTGAACTGGTTCCCTTGTGTCAGGCCGTTCGCTGGATTGCCTGGGTGGCCACAGGTTATGGCTGCATCGAGAAAGCCAAGATGTCACTCACCTAGCTCTTGTTGCCCGGCTGAAGTATGGGATGCACTCAGGCAGGGAGCAGAACGTCGCAAGTTGCTACGGACGAACTTTCTCAAGCACATATCTAAGGGTGACCGATTCCCCCTTCAAAGCCATCCCTGCCAAAGTCATCCATTTTCTCGCTTGCTGCATTTGCTCATATGAATACCCACCAGAAAATAGGACTGAGCAAAAATATCCCCCTCACTGCCCTTCCATTTCCGCTACTTTTCCAGATGGGGAATTTTCAGAACCCAACACACTCTAGATACTACAGCATTCAGCAATGGTAGCTGCTGAATAATGTGGTAGTTTGGATGAACTCAGGAAGCTAGTACTTAAGTTTGTACAATTCTATGGACAATTATTTAAAGAGGGAAAGGGCGGGGAAGCAAGTGAAAAACAAACTGCTTGCCAATTAGTAACATTCTTCAAGTGGTCTTTTGTGTAGTCACATATCTTCGGGCCTCCGCCTGCTCAGAAAGCAACATTTTGGAAACTTCTAGTGCTTAGAAGAGCCTTTTTAACACTCTCCCCTGATTGAGGAAACCCTGTGCCATTGCATGCCTTGAGGGCAGAGCCAAGGGGCTCTACGTTTCTTGTAGTCCACAGCTAGGGTGGCCACATGTCCTACTTTACAGTGCACAGTCCTCTATTTGAAGGGCAACCAGAGGGTAGTCCTCTATTTGAAGGCATCCTCCAAAGACCAAGAACTACATTAAGAAGGTTGAGCAGGGGTCTTGTCACCTGGACAGCAGACTGGGCAGGCACATAGGAGGTCACAGTAACTCCCACTGTGGTGCGTGAGATATATTGCAATTATTTCT
Source organism: Shinisaurus crocodilurus (assembly GCA_021292165.1). NCBI lineage: Eukaryota > Metazoa > Chordata > Lepidosauria > Squamata > Shinisauridae > Shinisaurus > Shinisaurus crocodilurus. The sequence goes on along the minus strand of JAHFWL010001304.1, from coordinate 42,092 downwards.
AAATTGGCACCTACACCTGTACATTAGCATATGCAAATGTCATGCAAATCACTGTCCTCTTTCTTGGTGATGCATTGCTTCTTTTTTGGCAATGTGAAAGCAACCGTCCTATCTGCAGTAAACCCCAAGAGAAACATTAATCCTGCAGAGAATGGGTTGTATGTGACTGCACAGAAGAACACTAACTACAGGGTTTAAGATACTTGTTTTTCTTCTTTGTGGTCTTTGTGCAGCCACACATGGGGGATTAGCAAGTGAATTTGTCTTGCAATTGGGTACAGGCAGCTGTAGGAACTCTGGGGTTTGTTTTGGCACTTTGCATTCATCTTAACATCCATTTAAATATCTATGTCATTAGTTTTAGGGCCCCTGAGGAAGATCTGTGGTTTACAGTGTTGGCAAAGCATTCTTCACAAAATAAATGACTGCTATTTTTTAAATTTTATTTACAAAATTTATAAACCACCCAATATCTAAGAACAATTCCAGAGTGGTGAACAGTAATTTTTTTTTTAAAGGATAACAATACATTTAAAAACATTTTTTTGTTTTGTTTTGTTGAATAAAAACATTTAAAATCAAGTTATACCAATAAAACTATGACTGGTCATTCAGGAAAAGCTTGCTTAAATAATAATGTGTTCAACAGACACCAAAAACAAATCAACATTGGCAACATTGGTGTTGGACTAATGCAAAGCATAAGAAGTAACAGTAAGAAGAGCCCTGCTTGATCAGACCAAAGGACTATCTAGTCCAACACCTTGTTTTACACAATGGACAGCCAGATGCCTATGAGAAGCCCACAAGCAGGACATGAATGCAGTAGCCCTCTGTAACTGTTGATTTAGAGCAGTGGTTCCCAACCTTGGGTTCTCAGATGTTGCTGGCCTACAGCTCCCAGCATACCCAGCCAGCATGGCTAATGGCAAGGGATTCTGGGAGCTGTAGTCCAGCAACATCTGGGGACCCAAGGCTGGGAACCACTGATTTAGAGGAACATTGTCTCTGAACCTGGAGGTAGCATATAGCCATCATGACTTGTAGCCACGGATGGACTTCTCCTCCATGAAACTGTCTAATCCCCTTTGAAAGCCAGCTGTTGGCCGTTACCCCGTCATATGGCAGAAAATTCCGTAAGTTAACTATGTCACTGTGGACAGGGGAGAAGAAAACCCACAAGGGCATGAAAGATGGCTATGGGTCTGACAGCATCCTGAGCAAGACAGCAATTCACCCAGGAAAACTGCTTCTACATTGACTCAAGTAGGAAAAACTCCCAAACCCAGAAGATCACTGAACTCTGCTGTGTGCTCCAATTTTATGAGAGGAATCTGATATTACTGGTTTTGACTTAAGAGTGAAGAGTAAAGGATACAAATGAGGTAAATACTTCTTTCCAGAAATTGAAAGATAGTTTACTGGGTTTGTGATCAGAATGATAGTGAGACTGATGATGAAACCATGATGAACGGTTCTCAAGTTGATACTGCAGGCCATCAGCAATTGGCCCACGTTTCTCAAGATGCACACTGGCATGTTCTGGAAATGTGGGCTAGCATATCCCCATCAAACAGAGGCCTTAATTTCTTGCCCTTTGTGTCTCAGAGTAAAATTGCGGGCACAACCCAGCAAAGCAATGGAAATTTGAATGTCGGTGCCTGAGAAGACTTTGGAACTGCAGTCTGTTAGGTGTTTAACAGAATAGATTTTAATGTCTGACTATTTGGGCAGCTTCTAGATATGGGCAAATGCCACCTGATTCTCCTTGGACTGACCCAGAAATGAACCAATTTCTTTTCCCCCAAATCAGAAAACAAATCAGTTAGTTTCCAGAACCAAACCGAGTCCCTGCTGCCCACCCCCAAAAAACATAAGGGGAAAAAGTGAATGAACAAGGTGACATGGCAACCAAGGCACGTGGAGTGCAGGGCCGAACTGAACATTCTGCTAATCATGCGGAGTGTAGCTATGCAGAGTAGTTTCCTTTACTTTTGTGTAAGTGCACATGGCCCCAATTTGGATCGGGACCATGGTGCTCCAGGAAGGCGGGGGGTTAAATGTTCCCCGCATTTCCCCACAAAATTCCACCCCAATGGAGACTTATTTTTCTTTTTAACAGCCCCCCCCCCCCAGGATAGAAGCTTGGGGAAAAATGGGTGGGAAGAAGGATTAACTCCACCCCATCCCTCCTGGAGTGCTGTGGTCCCCATCTGAATTGGGGCCACAAGTGCTTACGCAAGAGTAAGGAAAACTACTATGCATAGCCACACTATGCAAGGTTAGCAGAATGTTCAGTTTGGCCCTCAGAGTTCTTCAGGCCAGAGTCAAGAAACACAGTTGAAACCAAAGTGGAGCTGCGACAGACACCTGATGTCTGGAACCATATCATGGGTGATTTACACTACCCCCTGGAGCAGTCATGGAAGCTCTTACGGTAGCACTGAGGTCAGTTTGGGCAGAAGGAGACAGCAGCTTGCAGGTGTTCAACACCCATTCTCAGAGAGGCATGTAGCCTTAAGGCCCTATTACAACAACATGCTTGTTTTCTGAGAAATTCAAGCAATGTAGTTGAAGGGTGATGTTATGAGTCTCAGCAAGGCACAGAAGCAGCATAAATTGTATCTAACGGACAGAGGGACCTTTCCACAACAGACACAGCACCTTTTAAGGCGTGGACAAAACACAGTCCTCTACTGCTTTCTCCCTCCTTGTTTTCACAGTGACAGTAAATGGTAATGAAAGGAGATGCAAGCCGGCAAAAACAGGGGCAAAATAACTTTGGAAGAGGAAGAAGGTGAGAGCATTCTCCATCGTGCTGCTATGGCGGTGGTCCCAAAGGAACTCTTTCCCTGCCTTTTTTGGGGTGGGGGAGCGGGGACAAAGATGGTAGATCGTAATGAAAAGAGATGAAAAATAGATGAGAACAGATGAGGTGAAGTATACTTTAAAGCAGTGTTCTCCAACCGTGGGTCCCCAGATGTTTTTGGCCTACAACTCCCAGCATGCCCCAGCCAGCTACACTACGCTGGCTGGGGCATGCTGGGAGTTGTAGGCCAAAAACATCTGGGGACCCACGGTTGGAGAACACTGCTTTAAACAGTAGCTTACAAGAAGAAACTTTCTGAAGGACTGGGGTGTCATATAAGGTGGCAGTTGAGATGGGACCGTTTGCCCCTCCTAAAGGGCATGAAACTGGCATATGCCCCACCCCTGCTTCTCATGGGATGATTTTTTTCACCCCTCTACTCACATCCTATTTCTCCTCTGAACGTCTATCAAGCCTGCAACTCAGACACATGCTGGCGCAGCTATGCTCTGTGCGCCACACACAGCTCTATAATAAAGATAGCAACATACTTACGCACACAGACAGGAGTCTTTCCAGACCAGCGGTGGTCTTGCTGGCAGATCCGGACGGACATCCCGATGAGCCGGAAGCCAGGGTTGCACTGGTACACCACACTGCCCCGGTAGTTGAAGTTCTCACCATTTATCTGGCCGTTGACGATGGGGCCTGGTTCACCACAGTGACCCGCTGGACAGGGTTCAAACCAGAAAAAAAAGAACACATCAGGCAGTGCTGCTAACCGGATACCCCAAGGCAGAATATGGTCCTCTGAACCTGTACCTAATGATCCCTGAATTACTGGGAGCTGTAGGCCAAAAACATCTGGAGACTCAAGGTTGGAGAACACTGGTCTAACTTGTCCCATTCATTTCAATGAGTCTACTCTAAGTAGGACTATCATTGGATACAACACATTTATTTTTATAAAATTGTTTATTTGTTTATTATTTATTTATTTATTATATTTATACCCCGCCTTTTTTCCTGCAAGGAACCCAAGGCGGCTTACATAATCCTCCTCTTCCTCTCCATTTTATCCTCACAACAACCCTGTGAGGTAGGTTAGGCTGAGAGACCATGACTGGCCCAAAGTCACCCAAGTTTAAAACTGTTTTGGTTTCAAGCTCTCATGCTAGATCATTATACAACTGTGGGTTGCACTTTCCACACCTGTATAAATTCCACAATTAAGTTTAGAAAACTGATGTAACTTGTCCTCTTTTGCACAATTTATTCTGGTTTGGATTTTTTTTTTTTAGTATTCTGCATAGAGTATTGTGGCTTTGCTGGTCACGGGGCTGGGGACAAAGAGCATAGAAGCCCCACCCTCTGAGCACTCAGGATCTTGTTTAGCAACTTCCTCCACCTTCTGAGATTTCAGCAGGCACTGTTCACATGATTTCAAGCGCATCTTTGCAACCATGATAGCTAGAAGCTTGCTTTAAAACAAAAGAACGGACCAAAATGAAAACTGATATTTATGGGAAGCTGAATTCTGCATTCTGTGGGAATTCTGAATTCTGCATCTTCACCACATCCATCCTTTTTCTGTGTTCCTGCAACAGTGAGGCATATAGAACATGATTGGGGATATCTAACTGAGTGCATGGTATTCACTTGAGAATACCAGTTTTCATTCTTGGAAAAGAAGTCTATAGGGCCCATTTCAGAATATCCCCCACCCCAAGGAAATATTTCTTTCAGGAATCCCAGGGGTGGGGTCAGGAATAATTTGAACAAGGACTAGTGCGCTTCTTTTCAGAGTTAAATTAGAAAATGTAGTAGCAAAACATGCTAAAGGATACTGGGGATAAGGAGATGACTTCTCTTCTATTATTGCTCTGTGCTTGGTTCTCCCCATGTGCTGCTCCATCTGCCTTCCGGTTTCGCTTGGAAAAACTCTAAATTTAATTTTGCAATTGGTGCATGTGCAGTTTGCCACAGTTTTCAGTTCGTCTCTTTTTCCTTACAGATTGCTCATGGGCATGAGCACGCATGCAACATCGACTGAGACACAAGGAAAAAAGGGATATGGACACAATCGTATGATTACGTGAGGATTCCTTTTTGTGCTGTGGTTTAATAAATGCGCATAATGCTGTACGTTGGTGCTCTCTAAAGGAAAAATGGCATGAATGGAAAACTGGGGGAAACAGTGCCTGCAACGTGGTCTGAACAAAGTCTGGAAATGAAGAACAGAAAAAAAATGGTAGATTGCTAATACATTGGTGCCACAAAATATGTGGAGAAACGTTGTAAGCACCTCTAATTTTGTGAGAATTTTGTAAGCATCCCTAATGGCACAATCCAAGCCCCTCCACCCTCGATGCACATATGCCTCTGAACACAGAGGCTTACTTGTATCCAGTGTAGGGTATGAGGCGTGGCGGCGGCAGCGATCTTCTTCACTGCCGCTGTTCCTCGGGCCCTGCATTTCATCTAAACAGCTGTTTTCGGCCACCTAAACGGACCTCTTCAGAGGGAGAAGGAAGGAGACTGAGGCACCGTTTGGATACAGCATAAGCCGCTGCCCTCAGCCTCCGCCAGCATACCCCGGCATACCCCTTTTGCCCTCCGTGAGGCCAATTTGCAACCTCGGAGAGGCAGCCGACGCAGTTCTTTCCGTGCTGGCTGCGATGGGGGTGGGGACCCCCTTACACTAAGAGCTGAATGAAAACCAAACAAGGGTGCCCTTAACCCACAGATCCCAGCTGATTAAAACTGGCCCCCACAGATTAATCAACTGAAGTTTTAGTTGATTAATCTACTGATTTGATTTAAGCTCAGAACCCTAGTTCAAATGTTTCACAAATATGGACTGCAGAAATACCATCTAAGTGGTATTATGAACAGGACTGTCCATCAGCTTGAAAGCTTCCAGTAAAATATTGCTTCAACACCCACCTAGGCATGTCACCTCCAGTCCGCTCCAGAGGCCATTTGCCATGCACTCCCGCACACGCGAGCCCACCAAGGTGTACCCAGAGTTGCAGGAGAAGATGGCAGTAGCACCATAGGTGGTTAGGGTCCCAATCTTGTTCCCATTGGATGGCACGGGCAGGTCTCCACAGGAGATGACTGGAAGAAAAAGAAAACACACATCATAGGATATCGAGTGAAGACCAAAACAACTTTGAAAGGAGGAATAACCAATGGTAAGAACACTGATCCCAAAGCAGGGTTCACAGTCTCCTACATACAAATTTTCACAGGACGTTGTTGCTACCATATTGTTAGAAGCTGGATGAAAGCATCCTGCAGGCAAACTTTGCCCACCCAAGGATGCCTTGATTCACAAGGCTTGCACCAGTTAATTTATTTTAATTAATTTCTTTATTAAAACATGTATATCATATTTTTCCATTCTGCAGGAGAACCCGAAGGCGGCTCATGATCTTTTTGCAAAACAACAACAACAATCAATTTTGAAAACAGAAAAGTATAAAAAGCAGCAAGCTTAAAGGACAAAAGACTAGCAAGCAGCAGTGACAACAAACAGTCAGGCATTGAGTTATATAGGGATATGCTCCTGGAAAATGAATCTGAACAGAAACATGTTTAATGGGCAGCGGGAGGCATGGGGGGAGGGGAATTCCAGAACCTGCCTGCTCCCTCCTGAGAAGGCCCTGTCCCTAAAGTCCATCAACCTCACCTCAGATGGTGGTAGAACAAGTAGGACCTCCTCTAAGGGCTGAAATGCATAGGCAGGCTCATGGGGGTGGAGACACTCCTTCAAGTTGTGCACCAAGCTGAATGCAGCCCCTCATCCATGTGTGCCTGGGAGAGGCAAGGAGCTATGTATGGACCTTCTGATCATTGGGAATCTTACTCAGTCATTCCTCTTGCTTCTCAGATTTCAGCAGGGCAGGGCATTGCTCACACACTTGCAAGGAGATATTTGCAGCCACGAGGCAAGCAACTCGCACTTTGGAAAGCAAAAGCTGAGTTCCACAAGAAGTTGAGTTTCCCCATCACTACCACAATTCCTTGCTTTTCTGGTTCTCCCCCAGAATTAATAAATGAATTCACCCAGGGAAGAGCTGCCTCTGGAATGAATAATTCATACCCGAAGCACTAGCAAGCGCACTGATTACATAAAATGCTCATTGGCCTGACACCGCCTCTGTTCTGCCACAAAGAATGTTTTTGTTTTTACCACCTCTTCTCATTTGCCACTGGTTAACCTTTATCTGTGGTACAAAACGGGAGTCGATGGATGTCTAAAGGTGTGGGTAACCGATGGAGCAGGACCTGAATTCAGATCTCGGATGCGTGTTTTGCCAGTGGTGTAGGGAAGCCAGGCCTTACAGGGAGGCAAATGCAATGAGACCAAATTAAAAGAGCAACCACCCCGCCATACACTAAGAGTTGCTTGCGCTTGCATTTGGGGATTCAAATGGAGCATGCCTGCATGTTTTGCAAGCAAAAATGAGATTCTCATACATCCCTAGGCCAGTCCTTTGACTATGCTTCTGTACGCGTTCTCAGCATTCAGTGCACATCTTGCTCATGAAAAAGCTTTTCAATGTAAGATGTATTTCTGCTTCAGAGTTTGGGTGGGTTTCATTTATCCTACCAACCTTAGAAATGGCTCAGTTTCTGAAATTTGTTTGAAGACTGAAGTGAAAAGCCTGTCCACAAACTCATCCAATGACACAAAACTGGGAAACGGCAATAGCCAGGCAAGAAAATGTTCTTGTAAAAAGGGTGAAAGATCATTTTCTCTGAAGCCATGTTTTAAAGAAGTGATGGTGGAGGGGGAGAACAACAACACCTTTCATAAATTCTGAGTTTTAAACGACAACACTGTTGTCAGCATTTACACGAGAGCTGTCACAGATTTTGCCCCTTGTTAGCTTGGTGTGTGCATGTGTGCATGGCACAGACTAACCCCCTTGGTTTGTTAGTAAAGCAGTTCTATAGAAGGCTAAGCTGGGGGTGAGTTTCATGAACAGTTTTGTAAGCATTGAAAGGTGGCCCCCCACCCCACCCAAGCAATCTTTCCTGGATCACTGAAAAGAACAGAACTACCTGCCTATTTAGAAAGCTTTGCCCTGAACAGGCTCTGCTTCCATCAGCTCCCTGACTGGCTAGGAACACCCATTTCGCCAGGTCAAGAATCACTGCCTGGATCAGCCTCTTGGATCTGCCTCCTGCCTGGATCTGGAATCCTCCATATGTGTTGGACTACGGCTCCCCTCTTCTATAGCTCCCATTACATGCAGCCAGTGTGGCCCAAGGCCAGGCTGGCTGTGGATGATGGGTGTTGTAGTTAATACATCTGGAGGGCACCAGGTTGGGGAAGGCAAGTCTAGATTATTGTCTCTAAATAATCTTTGTTGTCCTCTATAACATCAGCATACAGCGAAGTATGGCCATGTGATGCCAAGGCATTCACTCTGTGATCCCTGATTCTTTGGGATCACTCAATGAATGGGAAAGAAGATTGAAAATGGGGTCAAAACAGTAGCATATCAAGGGAACAATGTCTGCAAACTGGTAGAAAAAAGAACATTCTAGAGTTAAGGGGTTTGGGGAAATATTTTGCACAACCTGAAAGCACTTCTTTCACCCGTAACTGTGAAACGGGAAGGCATTTGGCACAGCCCTAGATACGGTCGGTCGGAAACTGCCTTGAATGACAGGTCTTCAAAACCAAAGCCTGACACCTTTGCCTTCAAAGTCAGTGCTTCTCAAACATTTTTGAACTTGGCCCCCCCTTTAATAATTTAGGAGGTACCAAAAAAAATACCAAACCAAAGTAAAAGGCAACCCTAACACCTTAATCATAACAAAAAGCCTAATGGAAAAAAGGGTCTGAAATCATCTGTTGGAAAGAAGAAAGTGTGTGTGTGTGTGTGTGTGTGTGTGTGTGTGCATGTGCGCACGCGCGCATATGCCAAATGTGTCTCCCAGGGGAGAAAGTTCAACAATCTAGGCATCACTGCTGAGAAGGACCTGTCTTGCATATCCACCACTGGTGGCATATCCACCACTGATTAAAAAACTGCACGAAAAGGAATGCCAATGAAATGACAACATTCCTTTTGGTGAAGTATTTTAATGAATGCACATATGCACTTGTGTGCATAGTTAAGCTGCTAGGGGGCGTGAAAGAACATAACTGTCTTCCATTTTTGTATAAACTTTGATTTTTTGATATTATGGGGTTAAATCCTTCTTGGTGTGTGCTGCTCAGCTTCAGCCAAGAGGTCAAAAGTTTAGTTAGGTATTAGGCAGGATTAGAGACAGAATGTCTGTTTAGGAAGCCAAAGGTTTGTAGCAGGCTCAACGGGAAAAGATTATGAGGTTGGCAGTAGGTTCAAGAGAAGGTCAGAGCAGAAAGAAGAAGCAAAATTTAATTGGATTAGATGAGCCAGAATGTCTGTTCAGGAAGCCAAAGGCTTGCAGAAGGCTCAAGTGAAAACTTTAGTTAGATATAGGAGCCAGGATGTCTCCAGAGGAAGAAGGAAAAAGCAAGGTTTGCAGCAAGCAACTGAAAGTCAGGGGAAGAATTTAGGGAAAGGAATTTAGGGGAAAGGTGAACAAGAAACTACCCTCCTGATTGGCTGGAGTTTGAGAGGGAATATATCTAATTATATCATTAAAAAAGGGAAGATAGAGAGCAGAAAATCAGAGAATCAGAGAGAGAGAGAGAGAGAGAAGAAGAAGAAGAGAAGCCCAGAAGAAAGCAAGAAGCAGAGCTGCTGGAACTGGAGAACTGGTTGAGAGGTAGATGGATCTATGAAAGTAAAATTTTGCTTGGATAAAGGACCTGGATAAAATAGAGATACAATCTAGATAGGCTAGCTGGATGCATATATCCCTGGTTATTTTATTACCCTACTGCTCATATGGTTTTTTGTGTGTTGTGTGTGTGCTTCCACCCAGATTTAAAAACTTAACATTTTTCTCTAGTAAATGTTTAAACGTTGTGGAACCTTGTGGTCACTTTTCTTTAATAGGTTACCCACCCACCCCATCTAATAGCCAAACCCCCATACTACCTAGGGTACACACCAAAGACCCAGAGAGTTTTAAGCTGGTTTGGTGGAGGCAGCCAGAGGAAAAGAAGATTTCTCCCTGGAAGCAGCAGAAAAGACCACAGGAAAGGAAGGACAAAAGAGAGTGGGGCACACTATTTTGCCTGTTTCTACTTCTACTCATGGAGCTACGGGTCCATGACAGGATGTGGGGTGTGGGATGACATGAATGGCGGTACATGTCAGCAAACTGTGCATGCACAGCAGTCTGTCTGAATAACGTCTGAAAATATGAAATGGAAGTAGGTGGATCACTAACTCATCAGTGCCACTCCACGAACAGGAGCAAGTAATTCAGAACCCACAAATCCAGGGAGATATTTGGAAGGGGATATTCTATAAGCATTGTCCAATTAGGGCTGAACTAAAATGGATCACTTGGGAGGGGCGGGCACCAAACTGGGGAGGACCATTTCTGCTATTCTGGGGGGAGTGGGGGACAAATAGTGCTGCTTACCATGCTGTGTTTTTTTAAAAAAAAGAAGTCCAGGGGTTAAAAGTTCTCTCTCTCTCTCTCTCTTTCTCTCTCTCTGCCTCTCATAGAAAGAGCCACCACTTTCCCCCCAGAAGGTGACAACAGCTGTTGACGTAGTGCCACTGCCACGTAGTGCCTTCTGGGGGGAAATGGCTGATGACAGCCTTCTCTCTCTGTATTTTTCCCTACCCCCCACTCCCCCCAGATACTTCCAAAACCTTATTTTGCTGGCTGTTTATGCCACCAAAACGGTGCCCTTTTGGGGCTGAAATGGTCTGTACAATTTATAAATGTTGCAGCAAGTATTATTACATTTAAAAAATATATTATTATTATTATTATTATTGATATTGCTATCTCGGCTGCTATTATTACTGATATTGCTATCTCTACGAGGAGATCGCACAAATGCACAAACGTGGGCCATCTTTGACTGTTCATTTCCGATGAGCGACAACGACACAGTGGCAGCCAGCTTACTTCTGCAGGTCGGCATGGGCTCTCCTATGCTCCACTTCCCACTGGCCTGGCAACGGATGACCCGGTGCCCCGTGTAGTAGTAGCCTGGGTCACAGATTAACATAAGCTGGGCGTTGTAGTGGTACTGGGTCTCATAGATCAGCCTCCATCTCCCATGCTCCACAGCAATGCTGCTGATGTCGGGGCAGCTGACCGCTGAACACCAGCCATGCCAAGAGAAGGAAGCAAAAACAACATGTTACCTGTAAGAACATTAGGAGCAGTCCCTTTGGGTGAAACAGAAGTCCCACTGACCCCAACAGTATAGCTGGGAACGGCTAGGCACATGGCCCAATGAAGCTTACAAGTAAGGCAAAATGGTTGCATCTCCCACTGGTACTCAGCCCTGCCATTGAACAACCCGAGCTGTACTTCCTTTGAATATGGCGTTTCCCATGAGCTGTTTGAAAATGGCCTTGATTGGCCACAGAGCACAATGCTTGCAGGTAGCAAAACACACAGCACTATGTAATTAGGCCCTATGTTGTTTGGCCCTTGACCAAACAATGTGATGCTATCCAAACAACATAGAAAGTGAAATCATGATAGCTAAATGGAATCTCCATATTCAGTGGAAACAGACCCCTAAAACGGGAGCAGAACTTCAGGCCTGGGGGCAAAATCCAGCCCTCCCGTGTTCTCCAGATGGCCACACCCCTTTCCTCCAGGCCACCAATCATCTGGTGATATCCTGGCACTTGTGCAGTTTTTTCCCCATTCTAAAAAGTTGAAATGCCTCTCCTAAGGCTTAGTGACTGGCAGTAAAAGATGCTGGTATTTATGGTATTTTGCCCCACCCCTTTTGCCTTTGGCCCTTCCCACCACTGGAATGCAGCCCCCGAGGGCTTCTCCCAAATGGAATCTGGCCCTCGGGCTGAAAGAGGTTCAACACCCCTGCTCAAGATGATACCAAATGCCAAGGACAAATAGTAGGGAAGTCTAGGTCTATCAAAGGAGATTGGCCATGACAACTAAAAATGGGACCTCATATTCTGGGATAGTGTATCCTTGAATGTCAGATGATGGGGACAAGCTACAGGGAAAGGCGTATGCCTTCATGCTTTGCTTCCAGTCTTCCTGGAGGCATCAGGTTGGCCACTGCTGGAAACAGAGGAACGCTGAACTAGATTGACTTTTAGTCTGGTTCAGTGGGGCTCTCAGATTCTGGATGCTTATATAAACAAACATACTGCTCTCAAAAGGGAAACCATGGATAAAAGAGACCAATGCTGGTCCAGACTCACCCACACATGGAAGAGGGTTGTTGCTGTTACTCCACTGTCCGTTTGGCAGGCACTCGGCACTAGAATCGTCCTGGCCTTGGAGGTGGAAGCCCTGCTTGCATTGGTAGACTGCTTTGGTGCCCACCGTGTACTCCTTGCCAAAAACGAACCCATTCTTTGGAGCTCTGGGAACTCCACAGGAAATAGCTGGGAAGGAAATGATGAGACGTGTTACCGCTTACACCTTGCATAAGGTCCATGCTTCTCTAATTGGTTTGATGCATGGTGGACTGAAATGGCTTTCCCCAATTCACCACCTCATTTACATCTGCTGAATTGGAGACAGCTGTTTTTAGGGGTTGCAATTGACCCCTTAACCGTTTGGGGGAAGGGGGCTTACAATTGTGATTTAAGCCTCCTCCTTTTTTCTTTTAACTTTGGTCTTTTTAAAAAAATACCTTTTAAGGCCCCAAGGTCAAATTAACTGCACCGCTGGTGATGGCAGACGATGAAGCTCCCTTACACTGGAGCCTTCTGAATCTCTCTCTCTCTCTCTCTTTCTCTCGCACGCACGCCCATATAATGGTGCTGAAGCTCCCTCCCGTATTTGACATGATCGGCATGAGAGACACTGAAACTTCGTAAGAAATGAGGCAGTAGCTGGGATGAAAAGGGCCCTGTGCAAACAGATCCAGCTGGCCGGCAGGAGCATCATCAGTCGCATCCTGGCTTTGCGATGATAATTGCGTGTGTGTCATCTGAGCCACTAAGGAGCTCGGCAAATCCTTTGGCAAGGCTGGGCGTCTAGACGGCTAGTTGAGATGAATACCAATTTCACACAGCACTAGCAGCAGCAAGCAGAACAAAAGGCGCCTGAAAATCCTCACCCCTTCCAGCTCCAGTTCGATAATCTCTTTAACCTTCAGGTGTTATCTGATCAAAACAACCAGGAGGGCATGATACACAGCTCACCCACTGCCCCCATAGATCCTGCCATCTTTTAAAAGCTCTTTTCTCTCCGAGCCCTCTGGGCCTTTGCACACCTCTGGGTGTGTGTGCGTGTGGCTCATTTGGTGCACCCCATCTGTGCAAGCCACCCAGGCACTTATACTGTGCAGTCCATGTTGTTCCTAGGGAATTGTGTCTGGTCCAAACAGATCAAGGAGCAACCCTGGCATGTGTCAGGGCCAGGCTGGTGGCGGCGTTTGGCTGTACCTGTAGGATCGGTTCTGCAATTCAGCATCCCTAGGTCAGTAGCTACTAGCTAGAGCAAAGTGCTCCAGCCAAAAATGCAGCAGGCTAAATACACTGCTCTGTTGCCCAGGCGAGGGCAGAAGGTGAGCCTTCTGAGATTTAGGCTAGCCAGTCCGCAGTATGCAGATGACATTCAGCCTGGTCTCCCCTTTTCTTCTGATCCAGGTGTGCCTGCTGAAGCTCTGAACTAATGCTTTGGGGCAGTGATAAGCTGAATGAAGGTGAAGAAAATGGACCTTCATCTGGAGAAGACGGATATGTTGACTGTGGGAGGTTCTTCTGACCTGGATATAGGTGTAATGCTCCATTCTGCATAAGGTTGCACTAGTCTTTAAGGATCAGATCTTGTGCTTAGAAGTACTTCTGGACCTACCTCTGATCCTAGATCCACAGGTTGCATCTGTAGCCAAGATTTTTTTTTTTAAAAAAAAAAATCAATCTAGGCTGATTCATAAGGTAGGTCCATTTGTGAGCTGATGATGGGAGACAGTAAAGTGGAACTCTGGAAGCACAACTGTGAATGCAGCACAAAAAAGAATGAGGGAGATTTGCTCATCTTTAGTTCATGAATCTTGAAGTGTGTGTGTGTGTGTGTGTGTGTGCGAGCATGGGGGGGGGTGTTCTTCTGTTGTCCTCCCACCGCCAAGTACCTCTAGGCATAATGCCCTAACTTCATTTCTGACTTCTGCAGGTATTTGTGAAATGTAAACTCTACTCCTCTCCTGGTTTGATTCTATTTGTTTTCATTATTTTATAGTTAATATGTAAAACAAAATGTGTTAACTGAATGTTCTCAGTTTGTTATAATAAGGTTTCCTCCTCCCCTGTAGTCATTACATTAGTCCAAACGTTTTTTCCAACGTTAGCAAACAATGTTCTGAAAACCAAATCATGTTATTTTCCCTTCAAAAAAGCAAAATGAAAAGGCACCATTTTACTTGAATGCAACTGTAGAAAAGTTGGTTGTTCCCAGTATAATAAAATTGGTTATCTCATCTGCTCTATGACTGTAATATCCCACATTTTAATTAACCATCTTTTAACATCTGGCATCTTGCTTCTGTCATCCCATAGCAGCCTCCAGTTGGAGAATTTCTATTAATCCTGTGTCAATATAGAGCCTAGTTAGTCCTAGTGCAGGCCTGGCCAGACCAGCTGTAGTTCACCAAAGAGCTCATTAAGCCACCAACGAAGGCCCTTGACTTCCATCCACCTCACTCTTAGTGCAGATGGTCAGGCAGAAATGGCTTCTGTTGCAAGTTCTTGGATTCAGCAAATGGTCCATCAAACAAGATGGAGATGCCTCTTATGTTCCTCTGCATCAAAACGACATCCTGGTTTGCACAATTTGGCACCCTCTGTAGTGCAATGGGAATCTTTATTTACAGGCTCAGCATGGAACAGAGGAACCTGTTCCCCCCCCCCCCCCCCAGTGTGGTAATAAAATCGCCAGCTGCTCCATGATACCCAGTTGAGAGCACAGCTCTCCAGGAGTAAAAGAGATGACAAAAACACATGGGCCATTTGAGGGAAAAGCTGAGTCAATATTTATCTTAGAAAGAGAGCCTACAGTCTTCAGCAGAGAGAAAGCTACTGGAATGGTAGTATTTATCAGCTACGCTGTGCAAAGGAAATCAAGACGGAATCGGGACAAAGACTTGGAATAGCCAAGAAGGCATCTGCAAACTCTTCAAAGCAGAGGAAGTTGTCATTATTACTTAGGACAGCAGTTGAGCCAGGAAGCCTTTGGTATCACACTTTGCCTGCTTCCTGGCATTAGCACATGCTACAGTGAGCATGCATGTGTAGGAGCATCCAGGCCTTCAGGATGAATCCTTGGTTGCCAGCACTTCCTGTTCCTGTTGACCTCTACAGAAGGGTAAGTTTTTGAGCTGGAGGGGAGGGCTGGCTGGTGGCCAGGAGATCCCCTTGGCCCAGTTCAAAACAAGCCTAGGCTAAAACAAATAATTCAGGCTCTACAGGCCCAAGGAGGACACCCATCATTAATGCTACCCCCAGGCTAAATGAAACAAGTGTAATTAGTCATCCGCTGTTATCCATACCTCTCCTCTTTCCTCCTTTCTCTTCCCAATCAGAATTTGAATTTATGAGGGTTGGGCAGGGGGACATTTTTCAAGGACCATGTTTTTATCCATTCAATACTGACTGACATTGAATGAACTTATCTTCTGTGGCGAGCGGTATCTCAGATTTTTTCCTTGAGCTACATCAGATTTAAATACATGTATCGAGAGAAAAGATACATTTGAGTATGCATGGTGAGAAGATTTTTTTTTAATGCAGAGATTAATGTGGAAACAGATGAGAATTATAGGTAAAAAATATGTGAAAGGGATTCTGTAGTTCCGGAAAACAATATTTGTTGCAAGTATTACTGCATTCACCCAAATATTGAAGGTCTGTTGGAAATGGCCTGTTTTTTTGGATTCCTAGAACTCTCGCTACCACTGTTGGGGCCACAGTTGCTACTTGGGATGGGCAAATCACCAGGGGAAATCGGGGAAACCAGAAAAGTTCCCCAAAGCCAAACTAAGTGCTCATGTTGCTCCATGCCCCTCTCCCCCATCCAGGGGTGGTGCTAGGTACCAAAAAGATCCAGGGCTCAGGCCCATAGGGAAAAAAAAAAAAAAAAGAGCACAAATTTGCATATGCTAATTTACATATGCTGTAAAATCTCTGTGTGTCTTTAAAGGACACTGTCTCCTAAGTACACCCCTATTTGTAAAAAGGGGATGCATGGACAGGGGAGAGGAGGGCATTTGATTTCAGAAAAAACAGAAAGATTCAAGGGCGGGGGCAGCAGGAGGGGAAGCACATGTGGGCAAAAAGCCAGCTAGTGCAGGGGGATATGATGCAAGAGAGATTTCATAGATTTCATAGATCATAGAGTTGGAAGGAGCCTACAAGGCCATCGAGTCCAACCCCCTGCTCAATGCACGAAACTAGAGGAGGGGTCTCCCATCCAAGTCATAACCAGGCCTGACCCTGCTTAGCTTTCCACGCTCAGACAAGTGGAGCCAACGTGAGCCCGTACCTTTCTTTCAGCATGTGCTCCTGGACAGCAGGGTGGTGGAGTAGAGATTCGGGGCTCTAAATGAAAGATTCAGGGCTCCAGCTCTAGCGGGCCACCCCCTAACACCGCCTCTGCCCCCATCTGTTTTCCACTCTCTCCTGCCACCTCTGCCACCCTTCTAGTGTCTGATATGCACTCTCGCCTGTAGTGTCCTCACTATTTATCTAATAGAGGACTAGGAGGCAAGCTTAGAGTTGCTCATAACACATCTTTAATAGAAAGCTTCCAGAACAAACTGAACAAACACACAAAACTAGGGATGGGAACACCTACCTCGGGGTGGGGTGGGGGTGTGCTCACCTTTTTCTTGGCAAGCATCCCCCCACAAGCACAAATTCCCCCCCCCCCGCTGCTCGATCCGCATTGCCGGAAGTGTGGGGTCCCATTGCATCACTTCTGGCTGCCAGGAAGTGACGGGACGGGACCCAGCGCTGCGTTTTTAGCGTAAAAACCAGGGCAACCTGGATCAAAACAGCCGTGAATGAAGCAATGGATCGAGCTGCGGGAAGGTAAGTCGCGCAAGTCTTGGGGGGGGCTGAAAGCAGGCCAATTTCAGCCTGCTTTCAGCCCCCCCCCGAGACTTGCGGTTACATCCCTACACAAAACAAATGCTTGCCTGGAACCACCTGTTGGCAGCCCCGAGCAAACGAACAGGAACAATGGATAGCAGGCAAGCCAATCAATTAGCAACCATAACCCATACACTACATCGCCTTCTCCCCCTTTACCTGCTTTGCAAGAGTAGGACGAGGGGTTGTAGTAGCAGTGAGGCACGAAAAGGAGGGTTCCCCCTCCCCCTACCCCTTTCCCCCCTCCCCTGCACCGTAGAACCAGCATCAGAATGCTGGATGTGGTGGATTCTGGGAGGGTGGCTTGTTTAAGGCAGCCTTTACCCAATGTGGTGCTCTCCTGATGTACTGGACTACAACTCCCAACAGCCCCAGCCACCATGACCATTGGCAGTTGCTGGAGGCCTTAAACAAAGGGCAACTCTCAAGAGTCGGCCATGCTGCATCACGCTTCTCATAGCCCTGTATTTATATTATAAATAAGTAAATATTCATGACCACCGCGCAACGGCCAATGTGCAATTCTCATGCTGGAAATGACCTAGCAATAATGAAAAGCTGTGTGGCGCATGATAGCACACCGGTTAGCAGGGCTGGCGCAAGACATTTTGCTGCCTGAGGTAAGCAAAAGGGTGGTGCCCTTCCTCCCACTAGCAGTAGTTCAACACGGGCAATGCCAAAGTATCCTGCGCTGCACCTGAGAGCAGCAGACTAGCTTAGGGGACACAGGGCAGGGGGCACACACAGCTCTGTCCACCAGCACCTGGCTGCCTCTCCCTACTCGCCAGCAGCTGCTTCCTGGGGCAGCCGGTTCACTCTCTCTAATAGCAGGGCCGGCTCTGACAGCTAGTGACTTCATCACATAATAATGGCAAAAGTGCATTTCACAGCTTAACTGGCTAAAGAGATGACAAGATCCAGACAAATCCAGAGGGTTTCCGATAAGCAACAAAACTGAAAACCGAACACCGGCAGCTGCTTCAACCCCAACTCTAGATCAGTGAGCAAAATCAGAATAATCTTCCCACTCGCCCGGGTTTCTTTCCTCAGCCATCGGGGCCCTGGTGTTCTCACTTCGGTTTCAGGAGGCTCTGCCAGAACTTCCCTCGTCCAAAAAAAGTGGCACGCAGCACCACTCGATAATTCAAAATCCTTTTTATAGTGGCTCGAGAGCTGGCATTATTCAACGGGGCACGCCCTTCCAGGGCAAGTCTGATCCTTGGAGACAGTGGGATGATAATTGCCACACATTATCGCTTGGCTGCCTTGGGTTCCAGCAGCTAAAAATCAGCCGGTCTTTCGTTTCAGAAGACGCTGATAATTAATTCCTGCTTTCACAGGTAGAGTTGTGCTCACACCGGTGGGGTTTATTTTAACATGTCGCTCCCAGAGGGATTCGAGAGTTGCGGTTGCTATGGCAACCCCAGCCTAACGCTGGCTGGGCTGCAGCACCCGATCCTGTCACCCTGCTCAAATGAGCTGCCTTTATCCCACTCCTGTTAAGATTCTGGCCTCTCCTCTTTCAACAAGAAGGAAGTACTCTTGGTGAGGTTCATGCAGCCATGCCCTACTTAGACTGCTGGCGGATGTTTCATCAGGAACAGTTGATTAAAAATCTGAGGTCCAGTCATTTTCTTCTGCGACAACGGGATTTTGCTGATTCAGTACACATGCTTTGGGGCTTCCCTCAAAGTGACCTGGAGGTGTTGCGTGAAGGAGGAACTTTCAAATTCACTCTGAATCCCATCTGGGGGGGGGGGGGAGACTGATGATGAGTAAGGGATGGTTGGATCCTGGCCTAGGGATGTGCTGACGCTGGGATGTCCGACTTATTTGAACTCGACAGACTTCCTGCCTGCTCAGATGATCAGAAGCAGGTCGAGTTGGAGGGCTTTCCACGGACTTCCATCTCTAAGACGGGCCGCAGTTTGCGCATTTTTAAAAAATGCTAAGGAAATTTGTGCAATCTGCATAAATCGGTGTATTTTGTATGTTTTGCGCAAATAAGCACCCCAAAATCACATGGATCTAGCGTGATTTGCATAAAATTGGCCAGTTTTGTGCAAATCGCGCTAGATCCACGTGCTTTTTAGGTGCTTATTTACGCAAAACATACAAAATACACAGATTTATGCAGATTGCGTAACTTTACGCAAATTGCGCAACGTTACACAACTTGCGCAGATTCCCTTAGCGTTTAAAAAAAATCCGCAGACT
This sequence comes from Shinisaurus crocodilurus, assembly GCA_021292165.1. NCBI lineage: Eukaryota > Metazoa > Chordata > Lepidosauria > Squamata > Shinisauridae > Shinisaurus > Shinisaurus crocodilurus. Next base: position 22,847 of record JAHFWL010001304.1, on the reverse strand, counting down.
GAAGCCCATCTTAGAGACAGAAGTCCGCAAGCCGGCTTGACTCGCATCATAGCGAGTTGGCAGCAGCACAGGGCTGGCGAACTGGAATCCAGGGGGGGGGGGGCGAATCATGAAAATCCGTCGGATTTTCACCCCCTATCGGATTCCTCACACATCCCTAGATCCTGCCCTTCTGGCAAATTCCACTGGGCTTATTGAAAGTCTTGTTGGCTTCCCTTAAAAGGTTTAATCTGAGAAGGAAGCCCCAAATTTGTTTTAGATTTCACTTTAATTGGTGGCATCTGTTGAGGGGTAACCTTGAGAAGCATAGCTTCACCCCCCCCTCCTATTTAGAAAAATGTTTCTGACTTTGAGAGTGCAGTCCTAAGGGATCGCCTCTCGACAGGCAGAGGGCTCTGATCTATCCAACAGGAGCCAGGCAGTGCAGGAGCAGGATGGAGATGAAAACGCCCACCCCTGTTCCTCCATTTCTTTCCGTTTACAGGTAGACGAGCCTCTCAGCTAATCTAGGCGACCTACCTTGTTGTGGGTGGGATGTCTGATAGAGGGGCTTTAGGATTCTACGGATTATGGCCTCTTCTCCCACCTGTCCAGCATCCCTCCCCCTTTTCCCTCTCCCTGAGCTCTTCTGGGGCGTTGTTGCAACTGCTGCTGCAGAGCTTTCTACCTGTGGCTGTGAGAGGGTGTGGGGAGTTCAATCTCGGATTTTGCCCTTCCCAAGATCATGGCAGTGTCTACAGCAGTGTTTCTCAACCTTGGGTCCCCAGATGTTTTTGGCCTACAACTCCCAGCATGCCCCAGCCAGCTATGCTGGCTGGGGCATGCTGGGAGTTGTAGGCCAAAAACATCTGGGGACCCAAGGTTGAGAAACACTGGTCTACAGTCTCAGGAGGGTGGGGGGGGGTCCACCATCTCCGCCAGGGTCCACAGTATTGCTCTGTACGTTTCAATGGGGCAGAAGGCAGGCCCCAGTGAAGAGTCACGCATCATCTGAGGTTGCAGCATTTCCGCAGCTAAGCAGCAGTGGACCTGATCGACCTCTTAGACGGAGGACCCCCAGGTGTGTAAGGGCAGGATACTAATGCAAAATACAGTTCAAAGAAAAGAAAGAATGGAAGTACGTCTATGGGAAGGGAAAACCTGAAATTCTCAGAGCAAGAGATGTGGACACACCCCTCTGGACACATTCAGCCCAACCCTTCAGCTACAGACCCTGAGTTATTGCAGTATAACAATTGCAGTATAACACCCAATCCCCGATTGACCCCCTCCAAGAAGTCTTTGGTGAGATACAAGCTGAAATAAATAAACAGGAATTGTTGTATGAATGCACACCTTGGCACAGAGGAATGGCTTCATTCCAGCGGAAGTAACCCTGCGGGTGCCTTGAGCACGTCGAAAAGCTGTGGCCGACGAGGCGGTAGCCGGCGTCACAACCGAACCGGATGGTGCTTCCCGGCTGCAGGCCGGTGTGGCTGAGGATGGAGCCGTGGAGAGGAGGAGGCGGGAGGCTGCAATAAGGGGCTAGACAAGTGGGAGGGGAACACACACATGCGCATGCTCAAAGGTATGAAACCACATACAAAAAAGTGTGAAGAAATGTGGAATTGCCTTTACTCCTATCTATCCCTTGAAAACCTTATCCCTGCACACTTGGCACGGTACCTCGAGGCAACTGAGGATTAGGATCATCTCTCTGGCACATTTGCCTTGCCCCCTGTCCCACCTGATGGTCACACAATAAACACCATGGGTAGCATCCAAATGTCCCCCAGCACTAGTGCTAATGATGCTGCACTAGTGTAAACCACCAACAACTGCATGATGGAACCAGCGCTTTTTGGTTGATGCATTTCATCTTTCTTGTCGAGTTGTGAGCGGCCACCCTACCTGCAGGAGGTGTGACAATACAATCATTCAGTCATTCCCGATGCAGAGACGTTTTTCAGAATGATCTACCCTCAGATGAGGCAAGCAAGGCGCGACGGTTCGCTCCTCTGAAGGAGGGTTGTTCTTACACACTCAAAAAAGTATACTTTTTTTTTTTTTAGTGTAAGGGAGAGCGGGCCTACAGTGTTAGTTCAAGAAAAAGAGAGTATATTCCAGCTGGTCACTAGAATGCCTCTTAGCGGTCAGAACTTGAGGCCCCCATCCGGGTCTTCTTGAACTGCTGCTCTGAGAAATGCCAGGAATGAATCCGGCCTGTGCACCACCACTCAGGTCTGACCAAAACAGGACCAGCCACACCAGCCAAGGAAATCTCCTTATACCAATCGGCTGGAGAGACTCAGGTGACGTTCCAAGATGCCCAGAACCCTTCCAGGGCAGGCTTGCTTCCTGGTCTGAGCAACTAGAGGACCCATTCTTCTTGTTTCCAGGACGGCTTTGCTCCTCTGTTGACCTTGCCTTGTTGTGCCCTTGGCTTCAAAGGAACTGAACCTGTCACTAAGCCAGTACTGCTCTCCAATCTTACCTCTGCTATCCTGAGCCTGTTATATTTCATCTTATCTTGAAAAAGCCATGCTTCCCCCACCTCCACTAAACCTGGGTCACTTTTTGCCTCTCCTTCCCTCCTCTTCTCCTGCTTTCTGAGTAAGTTTCAGGTGCAACTTACTCTAAATGGCAGCCAGCAAATGAAAAGAAACCCACAACAAAAATCTTGGATGAACAAAGCGACCATGGTTCATGCAGCAATGAAACCTAAACATAATTTCCGCCAATTAAATATTAATTCAGTCATTTACAGAATAACAGCATTAACTTATTTATGACACATTTATACGTGTCCCTGTCTTGAGTTTGATTGCTTTTCATTAAGTAATTAAAATTTTCTTCATTCCAAGAATGAGTTGTTTAACTTTAAGGGACACTTTGCCAAACACTCGATAATTGCTTTTATACAGGCAGAGTAATTAAAGTACATGTGAAACCAGGCCCAGTATAAAACGCACATGCTGAAAATGTTAAGGGTGAAACTAGTTACTCTTTCTCTTCTGGGAAACCCCATTTCGTTCTCTCCCCCCCCCCCAAAGCCTGACAATTTATTATAGTTTTTTCCCCCCACAACACAGAAGTACAAAAGCAAAACAAACAGCAAAATGCTCAGGCATCATCTTGTGCCTGTTTATGATATGTAGTTGTTTTATGTTGTTGTGAGGATAAAATGGAGAGGAGGAGGAGGATTATTTAAGCCGCCTTGGGTTCCTTGCAGGAAAAAAGGCGGGGTATAAATATAATAAATAAATAAATAAATAAATAAAATAAAATGTGAAGGTGAAGCCAAGTGCCTTTGCAGAATTTCACTATGTAGCCATGAGTAAGTACTACTCGAGACTATGATGCACTTTTCAAGAACAATAATAATGATCAATGACTAGATATTCCTTAGCAAGAGAGTCCCTGGCTTTTGCCATATAGAAATAACCTGCAATATTTCTCTCCCAAAAGTTGGGGGGTATCCAACACTGCACAAGTGAAAATCCACTCGCGCCATGGGGTTTTCTCCTCCCCACCCCTCTCTGCAGGCCTCTGCACACTACCACAATTCTGCTCTGGATGGTACTGGTACACAAACTTCCAGAGGAGATTTTGAAGATGCACAGGGGGCTGCAGGCGGGGGCGGGCAGGGGAGAGGGTTCCATTGATAGAAGCAGCTGCACCAGCAGGAAAGCTTTACTAGATCCCTCCCTCTTTGTTTTAGGACTGTATAGTCCAAACCGTGGTACCTTTTGAACTGCAACTGGCAAATCTGATTCTAGCTTGGGGTAGGAGGTGTTTGCCAAATCCCACTGGGTTTTAAACCCAGATTAGTTAATCTAGAATAAAGAATGCCTCTTGTTTTATGCACATGGCATCTCTTGTCGATTAGAAAGATTGCTTTCTCTTTTTCATTAGAATGGTGTGTTCTCTTTCAATTAGATTATTATTATTAATAAAATAATAACAATAATAACAACAACAATTTTTAAAAATTCACAAAATTAATTGAAAACACACAATGCAAGATATAACACTGAATGTTTTTTTTTTTAAATTTACAGCAGTCTCCATTACAGAAAGAGGAGGAAATAAAAATGAGTTAGCCAAAGAAAGCAGGTTGGGTTATTTTTGTATGCAAGAAACAGATGCTAGAGTTCTATTAATAACTTTAGACTGCTAAAAACAAAACAAAACAGAGCAGGCATTTTGTAGTTCATCAGTGCTCTACGCATCAACCGTCATGCTGTTTCTGTCCCTGCTAGTTACTAACCTGAATAGCGGATCCTGAAGCCCTTCCTGCTATAAGCATGGTCAGAGGACCAGTGGAGATAGACTCTGTTGCTGGTACTCGTTACTGTTAGTGGAGCAGAGTAATTCCCACTTAGAGACAGCAACAGCGGACTGTGGCCTGTGGGACCTTTAGGAAAAATCAGACAAACACAGGATAAGAACATCTAAAACTGCCCTGCTAGACTGGACCAAAGGTCCATAAGGTCCAGCATCCCATTGCAATAGTGGCCAGTCATTGCCTCTAGAAGCTAAGAAACTCTGCAAGAATGCAACAGCAATCCCTTCCTGTTTGTCTCTAGAACTTGGCATTTCGGAGTATACCATCTCTGAACATGGATGCTTCATTTAGAGATCATGGCTAACATTGAATGGTTAGTCTAATCACACCCTCTAATAAGGAACTCATCCAGCAAATGCTGGCAGGATTGAGACCCAAATGGAGCCAAAACAAGAGGGAGGTGTCAGCATGTTCAGGGGAACCCCAAGGTTTGCAGAATGACAAATAATTAAAGGTGAAAAGAAAACCTTAAGGGGGGAAATTCCCCCCTCTCCAAACAGGGGCATGGCTGCCTGCCTGGAACACTGACCGGGAGCACTCCCCATTGCTCCCTCTGGTTGCAGATTCTGCCTGTTCTTTTCTTAAAGCCAATTGAGCTAGGGACCACCACCACATCATGTGGCAGTGAGTTCCAAAGTTATTTATTTATGAATCGTTTGTGAACTGTTTTTATGAATTGCTGTAACCTGCCCAGAGAGCTTTGGCTATCCGGCAGTATAGAAATGAAATACATACATACATACATACATATATATATATATATATCTCACCCTTTCTCACAAAGATACTTCATTTTCTGCTGCCAATCAGTATTATCTAGCATTATGGGAGAAACAGAGGTCCTATCTACTCTTCTCTACACAGTTCATAATTCTATAAGCCTTTATACAACTTCCCCTCCTTAGGCATCTTTTTTTCCAATAACCTGAGCAGCTCAAAGTCTGCCCACCCCCCAAAAAAACTCCTGCCCCTAAACCATCCAGGTGACTCACCATCAAATATCCCAAACTCATCGTACTGCTTCTCGCTCAAGAAATACTCGACAGTGAAGGAGACGTTGTATTCCGGCTCCACCTTGACCACCCAAGAGCAAGTCTGAAAGTGTGGGTAGCTGCCCGTGAAGGATGGGCTCAGGATCATTCCCATGGAGTCTGTGAGGACCTCGTTCATTGGGCAATGAACTGATTGGTGCAAAAGAGAAGCAAGACACAGGGCGTCATTTAGTGCCAGCGACAGAGAGAAACAGCAACAGGATTGAAAATATCATCCCTGCAAAGGGTTGGGCCCACCACCCTATGCTTAGCAAGATGCTTATATGGACATATTAAATAAGCACCCTTATACTAGGTCGGAGTATTTGTCCATCTAACTCGGTATTGTCTACTCTCGCTGGCAGCGGCTCTCCAGGGCTTCAGGTAGAGAAGGGTCCTTCCCATCACCTGTCTGACTATTGAACTGGAGATGGTAGGTTGTACTGAACACAGGAACTTTGGCATGCAACGCATGTGCTCCACCACTGAGCTATAGGTGTTCCCTAGGGCAGTGTTCTCCAACCTTGGGTCCCCAGATGTTTTTGGCCTACAACTCCCAGCATGCCCCAGCCAGCTATGCTGGCAATGATCTCGGCATTATTTTGTCTATCCCAGTGCCGTCTACTACGACTGGAAGCAATTCTCCAAGTCGAACAGAGAAAGGTTTTTCCCAGCCCCGAGATCCTTAAACTAAGGATGCCAGGGATCGAACCCAGGACTGTCTGCGTGCAAAAGCAGGAGCTCTGCCACTGAGCTCAGGCCCTTCCTCCTTTGCTTCCGGTCCATCTAGGCTGGGACTGTAACACTCTGAACGGCGGCAGCTCTCCAAGGTACCTGGCAAAGGTTTTTTTTTTTTTTTTTCCAGTCCTGCTACTTTAAAATCCCCCTTTAAACTGAAAATCTGAGACCTTTGCATGCCGGATGAGTGGAACTGAAGTGACATGAGGGATCAAACAGCTGTAAAAAATAAACGTGAAAACACAACCAAGAAAAGGGTGGCCGGTTTGCCGGCCAGATGGGCGATAAATAAATGCAAATAATAAATAAATAAATAAAACCCAATAAGTGTATAAGAAAAGACACTATCCTTTATTTCCTAAAGCAGTGTTCTCCAACCTTGGGTCCCCAGATGTTTTTGGCCTACAACTCCCAGCATGCCCCAGCCAGCTATGCTATTCTTTTTGAAAAAGAATATGCTATGCTGGCTGGGGCAGGCTGGGAGTTGTAGGCCAAAAACATCTGGGGACCCAAGGTTGGAGAACACTGCCCTAGGGGATGGATGAATCTGTCAGTTTCACTTTCTCCCACGTTTGAATTTTTTAAACCTCAAGTTCTTTCCACTCCAAATACAAAGAAATTTGCAAATTCTGGTAAATATTTTTCAAAATTGAACTGAAACGAAATTCTCACCCATCTGCACTGACCAAAACTAGTAGGTAAAGCTATTCCCAGCATGGAAAGAACCATGTTGTACCTTGCCTGCCATGTAGCTGTTAAAGATGAGGAGCCTGGCTGGGAAAAAAGAGGCGGCAGCCCTAATTCAGCACACCAAAGATGGTTGAATACACAAGGATTGAAACCCAGACTTTTAAGAGATACAGTAATACCTTGGATTGCAAGTAACTTGGTTTGAGAGCATTTTGCAAGACAAGCACATTTTTAAATATTTATTTAATTTTTTTTTTTACTTGATATACAAGCAACGTCTTGCAATACAAGTACTGTAGTACGGCTTAAATTAAAAATCTCTGTGCAAATTTTTTTGGGGGGATTTCGTTTTGATATAAGAGTGTTTTGGATTACAAGCACGTTTCCGGAACAAATTATGCTCTCAATCCAAGACATGACTGTACACACGCAAGGCCCTTTCCCCTTTACCTGGATGGACAAATCAGTCAGTTTCACTTTCTCCTACATTTGAATGTTTTAAACCAGTGATGGCGAACCTATGGCACGCGTGCCACAGCTTGGACGCAGGGACCTCTCTGTGGGCACTCGAGCCATTGGTCGCCAGATCGTGAAAAGACCGTCCCCTTCTGCATTCAGCGTCGGGTTTCCATAGTAACTCCTCTCAGTCTCCACTCATTCCTCGCTGGCCTCCACAGGCAGGCACACTCCAACATCTCCACCCCCAGAAGCGGATTGCACAGGCACCCAGCCCTCCTTCTAACTGAACAGACAGCTCAGAAGCACAGCGCGTGCGTGTGCGCCCAAATCTTTGCGCGCCCGCTGAAGAGCCATGCCCTGAGACAGAGCGGGGCACGATTAGCTAGTGCCCCCTCCTCCTTCCTGCCAAATTTAAGGCACTTTGAAATTAAGAAGAAATTTGCAAAGTTTTGGTAAATTCTTATCCAAACCAATCTGAAATGAAATTCTCATGCACCCCTCAGTGGTGGCACCCAGCGAGGCTCACCTGGCACCTACATGTGGTCTTTTTGTCACCAGATGAAGACCCTTTTCATTTCCCAGGCTTTTTAGCATGTGTATTACATTACAGGATAAAGGAGCAGAAAGTGAATAGGAAAGAGACTCCATTGTTGTATGCAGGTTTGCCTAATATACACATGTTTGCTAGCAATTTTCCTAACGATGCATTATTTTCACTAACATGCATTACTCCCTAATATACACATATTTGTATGCATATTTGGTTGGAAAAAATCCTTGCAAAATTTGGAGAACTGTGAAATTTGAAGGATTATGTGCATTTCAGTTCACAAATCACATATTAGTTTGAAGGTGTGAAATTAGGTACATTCAAATTAAAATGTGAACCATACTAATTTCTCCCCTCCCAGGTAAGTGGGTATAGCATAGCAGTGTTCTCCAACCCAGGGCCGGTGCTACCATTAGGCCAACTAGGCAGCTGCCTAGGGCGCAGGGCTAAAGGGGGCACCAGAAATGCCTTGGGGGGAAAAATACAGCGCTCTCAAGTGGGAAGGGGGGCGCTAAATATCTGATCTTGCCTAGGGCACCAAACTGCCTTGCACCGGCCCTGCTCCAACCTTGGGTCCCCAGATGCTTTTGGCCTACAACTCCCAGCATGCTACACTGGCTGGGGCATGCTGGGAGTTGTAGGCCAAAAACATCTGGGGACCCAAGATGGAGAACACTGGGGTATAGCATTTCAGCCTAATGCTCTCTCTCCATATTGCAACCTTTTAATGTTAAGGGTCTGTTTAAAAAAATAGTAATCTTGCATTGCTGTTCAAGTGAAATTACAAATTACAATGCTAGATATATTCTTTATTATTTCAATATTTGCAAGACATAAATATGGTTTATGCAGAGATATGTGAGGAATTTTTAAAGAAAATATAAATAGTTATTGTGTAAGAGTTTGCTTTCAAGTCTCTTATGCATTCCTAATACATTTGGATACTCCAGTTAAATACAGAATGGGAGATTCATAGTGCAATCCTGTGCAATTCTGTTTACTCAGAAGTAAGTCCACTATGTTCAACAGGATTTACCCTCAGGTAAATGTGCATAGGCTGCAATTTTAAGTACATGTACCTGAGAGTAAGAGTGGGACTTACTTCTCTGAGTAGACATGCATAATATTCAACTATTAGTAACTCCTATGCATCCTCAGGAGTGATTTGTGTCAATTAGGATCATTTATCTCACTACATGGAAACGACTTTCTATAAGGTCATACACAAATGCTGCTGCGCTATATTTAAAACTGTAAGGTTCGATATCTGAAACATGTTGGCATTGTAGAAGTGTTGTGGCAATTATTCATGTATTGTGGTTGTGCAAATGGAATTAGAGCTGGAAGTAGAAAAAGTATTGCCTGAGGTTGGTGTGTGTGTGTGTGTGTGTGGATATTACTTTCTCCTAGAATGGCACTCCTGAATGATGTGAGAAGACATGTTCAACAGGGAAATGTCATATTGACAAGTTAATATCTTATTCTTAACATAAGCTAGGAAACCAGCTGCAAAACATTGGAGAATAAATAAAGACCCTTCCTTAGCAAAAAGACATCAAAAGATTTTGGCTTCTCATGGTCATGAATAAGATTTCAACTGTGATTCAAGTGTATGCTGACAATTTGAATGTTTTCCAGTCTTTTTAGAGGGAGTGGTCATTATTTATTAAATATTGGGAGGAAAACTTTCCTCAAGACATTTATCTTGGAACAAGCTTTGGCAATACTATGGCTACTACATAGTCCCCCCTGTTTGGATTCTGTATAATGGCTACCAAAAAAAAGCAACAACTATTGAGCTATAGTTACAACATGAAAGGGCTTCTCCCTTGCCTCATTTTATGTATATGATTTTTGATATATTTGTATATTTAACACAGCTGTTGTTTGCCACAAGCAGCCATTCCAGCAGGCTGTGCAGAGCGAGATGCAAAGGGAAGCAGGGCCATTCCACAAGCCCTGATGAAAAACTACTTAATTTTTTCCTCTTCCCTCCACATACTTGTTTTCCTCATGTGTCGTGTCTTTTTAGATGGTAAGCCTGCGGCTGCGGGCAAAGACTGTCTTGTTTTATTGATCGCATGAAAGCTGCCCACGGAGCCTTTCTGGCTGGCAAGCAGGATGAAAATACTTTAAATAAATATAAATAAATATATTCAATACAAGGTTTAAAAAATACCCAAAGATCCAAACATGGGGGCATGGGCAGAAGCAGAACACTGTTGCCTGAAGTTGGTTTTGCGGCACTTCCACTGCACTTCTTCACTCGGGCCTTGGGGGAGCTAGAGCATCCTCAAAGCCACTTACGTACCTTCACAGGTTGGGGGAGGACCTTCGAACTGGAGGTGGGTACCAAGCCTGCAGGTCAGGATCTCATTTCCATCCAAGGTGAAGCCAGGAAGACACCGATACCTAATGATATCACCTGGGGAAGGGGACGAAGAGGATAAAGATGTATTTCCACAGCAAAAAAGCAGAAAAGGCCAATGTTTCAATGGGGTACAGGGATCTCATAACGCTAACCAAAGTAGCTGTGATAAGGGAGATCCATGTTCAGAATCTCCTGCATTAAAAACAAACAACAAATAAACAGCCAGCAGTTTCAGGCAGGGGATGGTACAGGGGGGACGGGACACAAATTAAAATTGCCTTTCTAAGCTGCTCTTTGCTGTGGCTCACGCTGGCTCAGCTTGTCTGAGCGTGGAAAGCTAAGCAGGGTCAGGCCTGGTTGTTACTTGGATGGGAGACCCCTCCTCTAGTTTCCTGCATTGAGCAGGGGGTTGGACTCGATAGCCTTGTAGGCTCCTTCCAACTCTATGATCTATGAAATATGAAATTATGAATGGGGAAAAACAAACAGGCATCATACAAGCATCTATCTGTATGTTTTCTGCCATGGGCCAAAGAGTAGCTTTTGAGGTCTGTTGAGTTAAATCTGGGAAATGGCACGTTGGGGCGGGGGGGGAGAAATCCTTCTTCTTCTTCTAGCATCATGGTCCTAATCCAACTGGAACCCACCAAGCTGTAGGAAATGTTTATCAGGGATCTCCTACAACACATCTTGTTGTGCCCACAGGGAAAAGTTTTATCAAAGGTTAAGGGAGAAATTTATCTTTTACTGAGCTATCTCTAGCTTTCTGTAGCACCCTAGAGTTCATCAGCCAAGTCCCATCACTTGCTGCTTCTCGGCGGGATGTGAAGCAGGGAAAAGATGTCTATTCTGTGAAATGCACCACATTTTGGGATGCAAAAAAATAATAATACTACAATGAAGGTGCTGGGAAGAGCATGCAGTCAATACCTATGTTGTAATCCTCATTCTCAGTGATGATTTCGGCATTGGGGACCATAGTTGGAGGCTGGCATCTAGCAAGCTGATAGGCTGAGAAGAGAGGAACATGAATACAATGTGTCAGAATACTAAACTGGATTGTATGCACGCACCTTTGTGTTTAACATCCTTTCCAAAAATCTGAGCATTTAAGAACAAGCAGGGAAACCAGAAGCCACACTTTGGAAGGTCTATCCACCTGACCCAGCTGAAACAAAATCTGCTTCCTTCTTTTGCCTGGAGATGGGGCACAGACACAGTTTTTAAGAGAACTGAAGTGATCTGAGGGAGGTTTCCTGCAGTGCCCACCCTGAAGTTATCCTGTCCCACCATTCTCTCAAGTCAACTAGATGTTGTAGCACTACAGAAACCTTCTACACCTATGAACAGAGACAATACTGGGATGTGTGTGAAAACCACGGGTAACAATGCCTTTATTGTACTACTTTCACCTCTCTGACAAAACTATCCTCTATCTCCAGCTGGCATCTTCCTAATAACACCACAGGAACATAACACATGCAGCTGCATAGGTAGGTAGGTAGGTAGGTAGGTAGGTAGATAATAGATGTGGCACACTTAGTACAGCAATTATGTATTTATTTATTTATTAGACTTATAAAATCTCACCCTTTGCCTAGCAGGCACTCAGAGTAATTTACAAGAAAACATTAAAACTTCACATAAAACCCAAGGGACAAAGGAACAAAACAATACAAGAACATTTACAAAAAGCCTTACAGTTAAATTAAAGAGAGACAAAAACATTAAACATTAAAAGCCTGATGGAACAGGACAATCTTTATTGCCCATCTAAAACAAACAAGGAGGGAGCCAAACTCGCATCTCTCAGGAAAGAGTTACACAGTCGGGGTGCTGCTGTTATCGAACAGGCCCTGTCTTGGCTACCTGCCAACTTAGCCTCCCTAGTCGGTGGGACATGTAACAGGGCCTCCAATGATGATCGTAAGTTATGAGCAGGTTCATATAGAAGCAGGCTGTTTCTGCCGCAAAACTGGGCCTGAACCCAGATTGAAAAGGACCGAGAGGATGCTGGTGAAACCAAGATTTTATTTTTAAAACAGCCTGACTTGCTACCACCAGGTTTTCTACTTCTGAAAACCTTGGTGTTTCTGAAGAATGCTGATATGCTTCTCAGTAGCCCTGTTTTGTCTGCATAGCCAGTATCACTCAGCAGCACTTGCGTTTGCTGTTTGCTGTTGATGGACATTGCTTGTTGGGAAAGGGGGGGGTTACTCCACATCAGACACAGTTCTGCGGCAGGGAATGTGGCTTATAAATGCTTAAATGAATACATAAATGATCCAGATATTGGCAACTCAGTGAGCTGTACAGACCATAGAAATAGATGGCAAAGATCCCTCCGTTGGCTGCGTCACTGTAAAATTTCAGGAGGACCTGGTTGGAAGTGCTTTGGGTAGCTTTCTTAGCTGAGTTTCCTGTGAAAACACCCAGCTGTGGAGCTGTCTGCTGAGGCCCATCCCTGAAGAGAAAGGGGGAAATGGAAGGAGAAAGAAATACACAAAACACTGTCGGAAGCTATGTGGTTTGGAATGGGAGGACCGCGGATCAGGCCCTGGCTTTGTACACCAACCATGCTGCTGGTTGGAGGAGGGAACTGCAGACAGTTCCTGCTGGGACTCTTGCACAACAGAATACTCCTGGCCCAGGGAGTCAGGTGATACTGGAGGGCCAATCTGGTGCCACTGTCCAGGCAACGTTTTGCGAAGGGAGGTCATGAGGTTCTCCCTCTGTGACCGCAGACCAGCTGTCTTTTGCTTGCCTAATTTCTCTCTTACATTTGCCCATCTGCCTGCCTCTCGGGGTAGTTGCCTATCCTTAGGCCTCAGAATGTGACATCCCCCAGCACTCAACACACTACATACACATATGCACCTTACACTCCAGAAAGCACCTTCTTCTATATTTATTAAAATTAGATTGGTAACTACTAGGAGCAGAGTCTTCTCAGTGCTGGTGCCTTCCTATTGAAATCTTTTCCCTTAGGCTGTCCATGGGACTGGCTCTTTACAGATCATTAAGAAGCATGTTGAAATGTTACTTTTCCTCCAGGCCTTTGGAGAGCAGAAAATGTTATATTTTCATGTATCTGTTTGTAATATTAACTTCATTCCTGTCAGCCCATTGTCACCAGCTCCCTAAACGCGGCCGAAACATTTTGACTGCCTTGGGTCTCGCTACTCATCTTGTGCCCAATTACCATTCACGCTTGCAACTGCTGCGTGTTTTGGGCAAACAGGAAACTTGCATAAATCAAGCAGTGAATGAATGGGAGATTTGCGCAAATCTCTCCAAATGTCCTAATTTGTGTGCAAATTTCCTCCATAGAATAAAGTGGGGCTGATTCAGCCTACTGAGGAAATATGCACAATTTGCACAAATCGAACTAGGAATCAGGAACGAGATGAACGCGAGCACATGTTTGACAATTTGTGAATATCTTCAGTGGACACAGGCTTGCGCTCATGTTCAGAGCTTCAAACAGGATATGCTTGCACATTTTGTGAGCAAAAATGAAATTTTTATACATCCCTAGCCAGCCCGCCGCCCGAGAGTTGATGCCACATGAGCTTTAAATAGTTAAAGATCATGCCTTCCATCCCACGGCCCTGGAAAGAGGATGGGACAGGTAGCAGAACCATTCAGGCTCACATGACATAGATTTCATAGATCATAGAGTTGGAAGGAGCCTACAAGGCTATCGGGTCCAACCCCCTGCTCAATGCAGGAAACTAGAGGAGGGGTCTCCCATCCAAGTAATAACCAGGCTTGACCCTGCTTAGCTTTCCACGCTCAGACAAGCTGAGCCAGCGTGAGCCACAGGCCTGTATTGGGCGATGGTCGTTGGTTGGGCTCAGATGGAGCTTCCGGTCTGCCCATCCCACTTACCAGACAGTGATGAAGTCATTATATGGCTCTGTTTGCAGCAAGGTGAAGTTGAGGTAGATGCCATATCCTGCTGACACTGTAAGTAGCCATGTGCAGTCCTGGGAATTGGGATACTGATTGGGAAAACCAGGTGAGTAGATGGTGCCATTGTGTGCAGTGATGTTTCCTCCACAGGGGACTGTATGTGATCGACAGCAAAGAGAGATGGACGTCTAGTAAGCGAAGACCCTTCTAAATCAGGGGTGGTCTGATTTCTGTATGGCACAGTCTACCTTTTGTCCCCACACTCCCGCATCTGCAATCCCCACAGTCCACCAATATGTTTTATATTTACAAAGCAAGAGTGCAGGATCCCTTAATAGCTCAGCCATGACCAATCTGTGTCAAGTGATCCCAACTCTGCACTCTTTTTAAGAGCCAAGGCACACCTAGTCAAGCATTCTTTGCAAGAATCCCAGCAAGCGGCATGTACTGGGGCGTCTGCCAGTGGACTGCTGCCAACCTTCAGCCTATTCTAAATGCACCTTGACTGGGATTCCAAAGGAAAGTTAAATATGGCTTCATGTTAGAGATGCAGGGAGAACCAGAAAAGCAAGGGTTTTGCCTAGCAGTCATCATGTGACTGAGCTGTGAGTAGGGATGTGTGAGGAATCTGATAGGGGGTGAAAATCCGATGGATTTTCATGATTTGGTCCCCTGGATTCCGGTTTGCTAGCCCTGCGCTGGTGCTGACTCACTATGATGAGAGTTCAGCCAGCTTGCAGACTTCTGTCTTTAAGACGGGCCGCGGTTGCACATTTGAAAAAAAAACATGAAGGAAACTTGCGCAACTTTACGCAAACTGCGTAAATCTCGTTATTTTGCATGTTTTCCGCAAATCAGCACCGCAAAAGAAATCGGCCTTTTTATTTGCAAATCACTCTATATCCAAATGATGTGGATATAGAGTGATTTGCAAATAAAAAGGCCGATTTTACATAAATTGCACTAGGTCCACCTGCTTTTCGGGTGCTGATTTGCGCAAATCATGCAAAATAACAACATTTGTGCTAATTGCGTAAAGTTATGCAAATGGGACAAATAGCGCCATTTGCACAGATTTCCTTCACATTTAAAAGAATGCATAAACCATGGCCCGTCTTAGAGACAGAAGTCCGCAGAAACCCGCTGACTTGGCCCGCTTCCGATCATCAGATCAGAAGAGGGCAGGAAGTCCACTGAGCTCAAACGAGCCGGACTTCCCAGCATCAGCACATCCCCAGCTGTGAGACGGGAGGCTTCTGGTTTGAACCTCACCTCTTGCCATGAACTCACTAAGTGGCCATAGGCAAGCCATTCTCTTGGCCCCGAATGCCACATTTGCCATTTGCTGGTAGTAGCATTAACCTACCTTAGTTACAGAGTTGCCGTGGGGGTTACTGAAATGACATCTGTGAGGCACTGACACAAGACGTGGTGATGGCCTCCAGCGAAGATGACTTTGAAAGGAGATTAAACAGATCCATGGGGGTTACGGACCTCACTGGCTGCTAGTCACAATGGCTGTATGTCTATGCAGCCTCCAGGTTGAGAGGCCGGTCCACCATTCAATCCCAGCTGCTGGGGACTATGAGCAGCAGAGAGCTATTGCCTTCATGTCCTGCCTCTGGGCTCCCTTGAGTCATCTGGTTGGCCACTGGGAAACAGGATGCTGGACTACAGAGACCCTTGGTCCAACCCATCAGAGCTGTTTTTACGTCCTTATCCTGGGCAGTGTTCTAGGGTGGGCGCACAGATGGCTCATGCAGCACAGTTACTGGGCCAACCGGGCCTCATCATTGCCTTGTGTGAAATGAGCAGCCCGTCCCAGGGAACACAGCCTCCTGAGGCTGAGCATTGCCGGGGAGGGCTGACAGGAGGAGTCAAGCTGCTTTTCAGGAAAACCCGTCCACCACGACTGCTCTGATCGTGGAGGAACGCCATGCCCTTTCCCCGAATCTCCAGAGCACCGTTTGATAAACAAGTGATATATGAGGCTTCATTAATCAAAAGACCATCCGAAGGATGTGGCGCTCACCAGACAAAAAAAGTCAGTGGCGTTTCAGAATCACGGCAGCTGCCCGTGCCGGACAGATGAGAAGCGCACGCTGACAACTCGTCCCAAATCCGTGTGGCGTGACTGTTGGAAAGGCCATCTCTCAGCGAGGGGAGCAGCGCGGTGTTACTCATTAAGCTTACTCCAGCGCAGTGAGACGGATGTTAAAGACATACAGCAAGGAGGTGATCAAAGCCCTAATCCTTCCCCCTTATTTATTCTGCCACTTGGATCGTGGTTCAGTTCCAACTTTGATGCTTGTTGTTTGAACGTGAAAAGGCGAAAAGTTACTTAGAACAATACAACGCCACTCTAATCATGCTAACTGGGGGAGGGGGTGCAAGAGGAGGAGGAGGAGGAGAGCAATTTAACAGGAGGTGAAGGCTGCCTTCACATGCGAGGAGCCTGTCCAGGGGTTGACGGCTGAACTTGGGAAACCGCAATGGCCTCTTTCGGATATAACCTTAAACCAACCTTCCTCAGCTCCGGTGCCCTGCAAATGTGTTGGACTACAACTCCCATTGTCTCCAGCCAGCATGATGGGAGTTGTAGTCCCACACATGTGCAGGGCTCCAGGTCGGGGGAAGGATGCTCCAGGTGGAAACAGAAAATGGTGGAGGATGGGAGCCCACCCTACTACCAAAGGTCTGTAGCCAAAACGTTTGTGGTTGTGGTAGTGGCTGAAAGGTACATGGTGTGTGTGTGTGTGTGTGTGTGGGCAAGGGGGGGAGTGGCATCTTAAGTCGGTGCAGAACAGCAAAAATCTAATACAAATAGCCCACTACATTCAAACTATTTAACGTGACTCAAGGGTATGTGGCCAGATATTGGGATATAATCTTGACAGTGATTATGCTTGGACACAGGGGTAGATCTTCCTTCCTTTCTGCCCACTCAAACAGCCCCCCTTCTGACAGGGGACTCAACAATAAAGCCATACCTTCACACCTGGGCAATGGGTGGTCCCAGTTCCTATTGGTTCCATGTTGACAGGTCAAGACGGGGTGGCCAATCAGCTGATAGCCAGGGAGACACTCAAAGGAAATTGACTGGCCCACGCTGTAACCGGCTCCTCTCACAATGCCATTGGCAAAGGGCTCGGGGTCGGGACACTCCTGGAGCTCATAGGCTGGAAATCAAAGGAGGCAACAGGTGGTGGGTTTATTTTCTGATTGTGCACCCGCCCCGCCCCCCGAGAGCTTCGGCTATAGAGCAACTCTTACTTTGAATTAATAAATAAATAATGCATAAATAAAGGGTGCTAGTTTCATGGGGGTGGGCAGAAGGTAGGGTAAATTTAGAAAGAGGGACACGTTCAAAAAGTCTGAGAACCACTGGTCTAGAAAAAATTCTGACAAGCACAATGCAATGTGATGCAAGGAACACACTCGTAGGGATGTGCACAGAGCTCGACTGGGGGAGTGGAAGTTTGGTGAACTCACTAGGCTCGACCCCCCCCCCCCAGCTCTGCTCGTCATACCTTTTCCCCAGTTCGACTTGCGTTCTTGTGAGCCAAGCCGGGGAAGTGACTTCCGGGTTCCTGGTGATGTTAGATTTTGCATGGGCAGAACAGAATGTCACCTGACATGGAGAATATCTCCTGAGGTGAAGTACACAGAGTCTCCTGATTGTCACCAGACATAGTCTCAAGGTGATATGAGTCAGTAATCATGGGACAAGTTGGAGAAAAATAATAGGTTATATAACTGGTGAGTAATATCCTATTTATAGGTACTATAAATGGGGTCTTACTATAAAGCTCCACTTCTTCTACAGTCACTTCACTTCATCTCAGCCTTGCCACTTCTCACTTGAACTTGGAACTTGAGACCTGCTAGGGTCTTGGACTTATATCTGCAATGATGTAGTCAGACAGTCATCTCTTCTGCGTAAGAGAAGCCTGCATTGCTTGCCTTAATCCCATCTAATTGGGTCTTACAAATAAACTCTTTAATCTTTATAAACTGCTGTTATCTCCTCCTTCTGGCTGCGTGACTGTGACTGGGAGTAACTAGCTGGGTAAGCTTTTGAACCCGGGTCAGTCCAGCTCTCACAGGCGCTACGCTTTTTACGTAGAAAAGGGCGTAAAATACGTTAAAAACGGCCGCAATTTGCACAAGTTACACAAATCACGGCCGCTTTTAACTTATCTTATGCCATTTCTACATAAACAACGTAGCGCTGGGAACCCGGAAGTCCGACGAGCGCCTCGGCTGGCACTCGCTTTCAGCTCGGCTTGGCAGGTGCAGCAGCAGCGTTCACCAAAGTAGGGATGTAAACTTACCTGTTCGTCCACGCGCTGGACTCCTGTTGATCTCCCCCGCCGCGATCGCTCCGGTGCTGCTCAGCAACCGCCAGCTGATGCGGTCGCCGAGCTGCTCACGGCACTTCTGGGTCCCCGGCACAACATGATTTACGTAGAAAACAGGGGAAACCACCTTAAGCGCCGCTTACGCAAATCGGAGCTGCTTTAAGGTGGTTTTTCCTCCTGTATTCTACGTAAAATATGTAGCGCCGGGGACCTGGAAGAGTAGCGCCGGGGACCAGGAACTTCCTTTCCCCGGCTCGGCTCGCGAGGAATGTGAACCGAGAAGGGGAAAGGTAAGTTCCGCGGGGCTTGGGGGGTCGAGCGGGGCGAGTTCGCCTCTGCTTCCACCCCCCGTCGATTTTCTCATACATCCCTATCAAGCACCCAGAGAGTTGGGTGGTGGGTGAATCGCCCACCCCTACAACACAGAGAATCAAGCTTTTTATTGCCAAATCTGGAGACAGAAGAACTCCATCTGCCTGGAATCACCTCCCTGGACATTGACACAGTGCCGTGTCTCTGTCTGTCTCGCTCTTTCAGTACGGATTTTGTGTACTCCACTGTGTGTGTGTTTCGCAGATTTTCAGGCGACTTTCGTTCCGTTGTCTGCTCGTGGATGTAATCGGATTTTCCCCCTTCGGAAAAGTCCGCCAAAAAGTTCACAATTCATGGAATTTTCGCTGGCACATTACGTCTTTGCATGTTTTTGTGAGCTCAGCGTACAATCAATGAGCAGAGCACACACACAAAAAGAGTGCTACACAGCGGAGGCTGAAGAGAAATCAGAGATATTTAAAACATTGTGATTTGTTTTTTTTTTTTGCTTTTAAATGGCACATATATTACTGTATTTTCCAGCAAGTTTCATATTTTCGTATGGCTAAATTTGTGTACAAAAGTAAAAAAAAAACCACTCCGCAGGTCAGTGCCACTTGGAAAATGCCATTCTGCTGTGGAATCCGTGTGTCAGATTCATAGAAATCCAGAGTCATTTGAATCCATTCCGGATTTCTCTGACATCCCTTCTCAGAACCCACCTTTTCTGTGAAGCCTTTGGCTTAATGCCCAGGCAGACCAATCCTATGTAGGCTGGAGAGAGGGAATCTATGAAGAAAGCATTGCCAAATCCATTCTGGCTATGTTGGAATGTGTGCACGTGTGTGTGTGTGTGTGTGTGTGTGTGTGTGTGCGCGCGCGTGCACACGTGTGCTTTTTTCTTTACCTTTTTTTCAGCCTTGGGTGTCCTTTTTAAAATTCTCTTTCCCATTGGTTTCAATGCGAGGGAAAACAACTATGCCAGCTCCAGGGCTGGTGCAGTTTGTCACCCTATTTGGCGTGGGAGGGGATGTTGCAGGAACAAGGCAGCTTTGGATCCAGCGGATCCTACAACTCTCCTGATCCACTTCTCACATACCTCCAACACACCCATTTTCTCCCCCTTCAGCCATTGGAGCACTGGTGGCAGAGGGACCATGACAGTGGAGGCTTCCAATGCCACCATGAGCAGAACGCTGCCAGTGGACTTCCTTTTCTGCCCATGGAGAGGGATGTCCATAATATCCTCACCCCTGAGATGCCCTCCCAGAGACCACAGGATTATGACCCTAGTCTCGCTCCCATTCAAAACCAAGCCTTGGGACATTGAACTGCATTGGCTCACATTCACACACACACACACACACACACACACACCATTCACCTCTTCTCCCCTTTCCCTTTTTTTCTCCCTCACTGTCAAAATTTAGACTGGAAACTCTTCTGGTCTTTTGTGCTTCTGTTACTCTGTGTGGCATTATACGTATATGCCAATGGTTTTATAGAAATAAGAATACAAATAACTTGCAGAGAGACACCAAAGCTTTCATCGCTTTCAATTAGCAACAGCATGAAAACAGCTGGAAAAAGCGAGACAAAAGAACTTTGCAAGGGGGAATTCCTCTGATGCAAAAATTAGGAGGCCTCCAAGCGTCTAAGAAATTCAGGTCAGGTTGAATTCTCAGGCAGAGCACATCAGGCCCTCTAGGAAAACACATTGTGAATTAACTTGTCTGTGTCGGCAGGGTGAACAGGCCCAGGCTATTAGGATTAAGAAAGGCTCCTGTGTAACCCTGTTACAGTAATTTGGATTAAACCCTCAAGGTATTACTTCAGAAGGAGAGCAGTAGCCCCTCGCATTCAGAAGTCTTCACCAGAACCCCAAAGGTAGTGAGGTTGCCTCAGCCGTGGCTTCCTCGGCCGCTGCCTTGGTATAGGTATACCTTGGTATTCCACCTTAAAGCCAGGCTTGTTCTGTGAGTGGTCGCTGTGGAAATAGACAGTGGTTTCATGCGACGTAGACAGGAGGGAGCCCGGGAGATCCGTCCCGCTAAACCGGCTGATGATGTTGCTGGTGTCGTATGGCCCGTTGTGGATTTCGACAAAGTCATGGTTGGGCTCGGTGGAGAAGTTCAAGAACTGGATGTGAGCACCTGGATGCCAAGGGGAAAGGGGGCAGGGGGCAGAGGAAGGAGGCATATCAGTGCAACCCAGCCAGGAAATGGATTGTGGCTCAACTAGGAATGGATGGATCACGCTATATCTGCCCCGTGTCGCTTTCATGTGTGTCCTCCCCTTAGTCTGCAATGTTTTTTCTTTTTCTTTTTCTTTTTTATCCACACAAAATTTACATTTAAATACACAGTTAAATACAATTTCCAGAGGGGTAGCCATGTTAGTGCGTTACAGCAAAAACAACAAAAAAGTGAGTGTTGCAGTACCTTAAAGTAGGGGTCCACAACCTTTTTAGGGTTGGTGGGCACATTTGACATTTCGAGAGAATGTCATGGGTGCTCTCACAAAATGGCTACAATTGGGTGGGTTTGCCTATTCATAAAACAACCGC
Source organism: Shinisaurus crocodilurus (assembly GCA_021292165.1). NCBI lineage: Eukaryota > Metazoa > Chordata > Lepidosauria > Squamata > Shinisauridae > Shinisaurus > Shinisaurus crocodilurus. The sequence continues at coordinate 1,527 of JAHFWL010001304.1, read as the reverse complement.
TGTGGTGGGAATGGCTGGTCGCTAAACATTCATTTCCCAGAAGGCAAAACTGGTGAGACTAAAATAAAATTACCAAAGAACCAAGAACTTAAGTACAAGGCAGAGGTGTGTGTGTGGGGGTCTGAGCTCCAAAACACAACACCACTCTTTTGAACCCAGATAAAGATGAGGCAGAAGGACAGCACCCTGCCTCGCAGCAAGGCAGCCTCCCAGTTCAAAAATAATAATTTTTAAAAGCCTTAAAAAATAATAATAATTTTTTTAAAAACCCAGAGGGCCAGGGAGCCTGGAGGGCACCAAGAGAGGTTTGGGCCCACTGGTGCCCAGGGGCACCACTATAGAGACCCCAGCCTTAAAGACTAACAAATTTATTGTAGCAGAGCTTTTGTGGACACTGTCCACTTTATCAGATGCATCTCAAAACTGACACATTAAAACACATTTTAACCTCATTTGGAGAAGTAGGCAATCTGATCAATTCAATCTGCACATTAATCCGGGAGCTGTTGCATCAAATCAGCTCATACTGAAATTTGCAAAGATCAAATTCCTCAAGCACCCCTAGGCTCAACTGTACAGGCTCTGGCAGTATTGTCAAAATGTCTGATAGCGGAGGCACAATTACCAGGAGAGGCACACTTCGCTTCACATTTACACCCTCCAAAAGATTTACTTCAGCTTGTGAAAGAGGAAACATTGCCAGAGTACAAAGCTGTGAGTTTTGCAAGCTGGTGAAATTCACTTTACGAGCTGCTTATTTGCAAGGCTTGTCGACACATCCCTATTTGCCATTCCTCAGACTGGCTCCTGAGAAGAACTTCCCAACCGGTAAAGAGCAAATGTCCTAATGGCTGCATAGCTCTTGCTGTAGATAATTCTGCCCTCTTGAGAGGTGCTAACAAGAGCCTGGTCGACACATCTTACATTAGGAATGAGGCGGCAGAGACCCAAGGTGGTAGAATGCACTGTACCAAGCCAAACTGCAGGTGAAGGATTTCACTTTTGAATGCTCCCTTGTATAAGAAACTCCCTGCCAGGACAAATCTAGCAGAGCTGGGATGGCACGAGCTGGACTAGAACCTTTCCCCCTGCCATGGTAATTTTCTTCTATTATTTAAGGTGCAATCCTATACAAGTTTAGACAGAAAAAAGGCCTACAACTCCCAGCATGCCTGGCTGGGGCATGCTGGGAGTTGTAGGCCTTTTTTTCTGTCTAAACTTGCATAGGATTGCGCCCTTCATGTATCTATTTTTGTAAAAATCCTCTAAAGGTGGCTTACAGTTTACAACTATAACAATATAATAAAACACTCAATAAAGAGTTATAAGAAGGGATTTATACAGATTGATTCAAAAAGCAGAAGAACAAGATGACCATCTAAAGACAGTATGGGATAATGCATTTGAAGGGTGACCTTGAAGGTGGGCTGGAACAATATATGGGATAGACGGATTGTGAAAGTTATGCCGCTAGGATAAAGGAGAATTTCTATAAAATACTTTTTTGTATGGAGATGGTACCTAACT